>PVJS01020579.1:20000-24933 GCA_004027185.1 Glis glis | reverse complement strand
TCCCAGGTACTGGGATTACAAGCGTGCGCCACCACGCCTGGCTTAGATATTTCTATTTCTTATTTCCAACACTATTAGCAGGGAGGAAATGCATCCATTCAAGATTTTACTTCTCTTCACCTCCATTTTAATATCATCAAAGAAAATTATAGTTAAGCATCAGAATGCTAGCTTTTTTTCTTAGTAGGAAAAGTTTCTTCATGTTTTGGAGAGCTGGTAATCAAACCGTAGGCCTTTTACATGCTAGGCACACACTTTACCACTGAGCTGCATCCTCCGTCCTGAGTCTCTGCATTGAAAGTTGGTGCTGTTCTGTAAAGTGGGCTCATTTTCATAAGTAAGGAACATGAAAAACTCTTTTCACTGAGAAAACATAGTACATCCATAACCTTTTCTGGTTATAGAGGCAGAGACTCTTCTGCCATGAGGTAAGCAGTCTCAGGACTACGCCTGGTCCCATGCCCTTCATCGGTTAGTTTGAGTTCCTTCTTGATTAGGTACACTGGAGTAGGCTTTCCAGGAAGCAATGTAGAATGCTAAGGAAGGATTAAACAGCTCAAGTAGGTTTCCAGGCCTATGATCAGATTAAACATCAAAGCCTAGAGAAATTCAATGTTTAATGAATAATATTGGTCTTCATATGGTTATTACCCAATGATTATTTTTCTATGTTTTCCTTTATGCACAGATAATCTTTTCAGGAAATTCTAAAGAAGAGCAGAAATTGTAGGATAAAAGCAACAATCATAGTCCAAAGGCAATATTATCCCACCTTTTTAAAATTGCAAGTGTAAATAGAAAATGAGTCTTAAAACAGTTTCTATAATTTATTGTGAGTTTAAAAAAATCAAACCATAAATACAACCATTATGGTAAAGACCAAATTATACCTAAATAGATATATACAAATATACATACACAGAAAATTGCTCAATTAAAAAATTTAACCAATGATTTTCTGTTTTTATTGCCTTTATCTGATTTCTTTTCCTTTTTATCCTATTTAATAAGAAAATAATAAATGCACATGGTTTTAAAAATCAAATAATGAAAGTTTATAATGAAAAACAATTTCTCATTTCATATAATGCCTTATGCTTAGTTTGGTATCCTGGTGCAAACACTTTAATTATTTAGATATTATATTTAATTTTAGAGGTCAATGAGGCCATAGCTCAAAAGTATTATTCTATCAATAATTCTACATTTAATTATTGGTGCTCTGTAATGAAATATATATTTAACATCTAACACCACCCACATAATAATCAATATTTATCTCACATTTTCAACAAGAATATTATCATTATATTATAATATGACTTGTTTTATTGACTGTTGTGACAAAACATCATATCCTTAAAATTTTTTTTTTCATTTTTAATTTATTTATGGAACTCTTTATATTAAAGAGTGAATGTAGGCTGCTAAGATTAGCTGTCATTTGCTTAGTCAATAAATTTTCGTTCAGCATTTACCGTGTACCAGAAACTGTTTTAGGCAAAAAGGATTCATCATAGAACAAAATAGGGAAACAAACAAAAATGCCCCCATCCTAAGGGGACTTGCATCCTCATGTAATTCAATAGTCCCCAATTTAAGTCATTAATTCTATTTACTTAATAGCATTTCTAGCATCAAGATAAAATGCCATTATTTTTCCTTTTTTCCATCAATTGCTCAGAACTTTGCCACATCACTTGATAGTGATTTTTTCTTTAGCCATTTGTTTTTGCAGAAGTACCAAATTATTTTTTATTATTGATGAAAGAACAATGCTCCTTATGTTTACCCATCTCACAGTCACATTGTATAGACAATGGAAATGTCTGTCTTCATCCCCAGCTACCCTTAAAACACCTTTCCCAGCTTGGGCTCACTTGGTCCAGGGCTACTTCTCAGATATTATTTGTCTGAGCAACATGCTTTCTGTATCTCTATATATTGTCAATTTTTTCCCTGAACTTTCATATAAATCTTTTTTATGTACTTTCATTGGTGTATTGTAATTATACATTATATTGTGGTAGAGAGTGATAGGAACATACATGCACACAACACTTGGTAAGTTTCCTTCTGGATCCTACCTCTTCCCTCCACTTCCCCATTCATGTCATTGAGATTGACGTTGGTAATTTCATATACATACATAGCATTATTTAAACCATTTCCTTCTTTATGTCTTATATATTTCCTTTCTGTATACCCTCAAGTACCTTTCTGAAATAACATATAGGATATAAGTTGAGGGCTTGCTTGTTGAAATCATGTTAATGTTGCTCTTATAATTAATTGGTAATTTGACTTATTATACAAACTGAGACAAATCATTGTTTTCTCAGGACCTGGAAGGATTTGCTTCACTATTTTATTATATTTTCTTTTTTTTAGAGATGCAAAGCAGGTTTATTAAAAATATGGACACACGAAAATGAATTAAAAATGAATTCCTGAGTTGAACTTTAATGTGAAAACATTCACATTCACATTTCATTTGAGTGAAAATGAATTAGGACCCTTCTCATGGCAACCACAGGTCTTTGGCCTCACAGATGTCCGGCACTGGGTCCAGCACCTGGACTCAGAGTTTGTTAATTTCAGGAAAAATAGTGGTATAGTCTCTCCACAGGATTTCTAGACAAGTAGAATTATGGTCTACCACACAATCTAGTGTTCATGAACATAGACAACTAAGCATATCCATCTTCAACCTACTTATAGATGTTTTAATCAGTGCAATGTTTTTGAAGACTCTAGCAAACTACTTTGCTTAGCCTGAGAAATTTAAACATTTGCTATTTAGATTTGATAAAACTCATTATAGGATCTTTATTACTGGAATAGCTGGGATATCACTGGATTTGAATAAACACTTGGGGCATAAAAACATGAAAAGGTGTTATTTAGATCCCTAAATATAAGACTAAAGAGCACTTTAAGGCAAGGAGATGAGAACTGGGTACTCTTTATACTGCTCAAGTTAGTGACAGATTATTTACCAGCTACCAACACAGTTGAAATTTCCAATACGTGTTGTCCTGGGTAGGTGTAAAAAGGCAATAGAGCAGGTTATACACTGTAAGCAGAATGGAATGGTTATCATGTCCTTTTCATAAGTCAAAAATATTTGTAAAAGACTTAACAGGACTGAACACTGGTTGAGATACTAGCTGAATATTCAGTCATAAGTAAACAAAATATAGTGTGTACTAATCCTAACTAGAGAGAATTGGGCATCTTCAAAGTTATAATTTCCTAGCCGGGCGTGGTGGCGCACGCTGGTAATCCCAGTACTTGGGAGGCTGAGACTGGAGGATCCGGGGTTCGTGGCCAGCCTCGGCTACTTAGTGAGGTCCTTCGCAACTTTGTGAGACCCGGTTTCAAAATAAAGGATAAAAAATAGGGTCGGGGGTGTAGCTTGGAGGTAGAATGCCCCTGGGTTCAATCCCTGGTACTGCCAAAAAAAAAAACGTTATAATTTCCTTGTGTATTAAAATACAAAAGACCTGGGAAAAGAAAGAAAAAGTACAGAAATCAAGCAAACACACTTTCTGATGACTTGGTGGCCCATGTCTCTAGTCTGGCTTTAACAGGTATTTCTTCTATGAGTGATGGAAGTCTGTTACCAGTGTGATATTTTTGTTCAAGATTTTAAGATTTCCTCTTCAACTATGGTAGAATAAATGTTCTTGAGGATGAGTCTCTTTTTCAAATTATTTATCTTCCTCAATATTTGATTACAGTTTTCAATCTGTCTAGTTTTTTCCAATGATGAAAGATTTTATGTTTTAATTATTTCTTTTGATCCATTTTATCTGACCTTTCTTTTTAGAAATTCATTTAGGGAGAAGTTGATCCTGATGGATTGACATTCTTTGTCATGTTCAGTATCTTTCACATTTACTTTGTTTTTTCCTGAGTTTTCCTTGATAACTTTGACTTTATCTTCTAATCTTTATTCAGAGAATTTATTTTTATTCATCATATTTGTCATACCTGAGAGCTCTTTGATTTTTTGGAGAGTTTTTCATATCTCTTAAAAAATTTAATCACCTGAGTGTCTCCTAATTTTCTCTAAGAATGACAATTAGGATATGTTTTAATGTTCTCCCCAAAATTACAGATTATGTTAAGGACAAAAGTTTTGTTTATCTTGATATTTCTCTTTTACAACTCTACTTTTTGCATAAATCTTTACCAGCAAATATATATTAAAAAATTGAAGAGGCAGGATATGGATTGTTTAAGGCAAGGGATTTCGGCTCCCTCTGAGGCTGTTTTTTCTGTGTTTTATGTGTGGTATTTCTTCTGGAAATGAAGGCTGGGAGGGAGATCTGGGCATAGAGGTACAGTTTATGGAGAGAGATACTGACCTTTAGGGTGCATGAGTAGGGTCATTAGGCTGTGAAGGCAGGACTTCTGGACTTACATGGACCACTACCAGACCTTGGAGCTTTTACTGCCCAAAATCAAAAGAAAAAACATGATCTCATTCACTTTTTGAGTGCAAGGGTCATTGTACTTGTAGGGGAGAGTGATAAGAGGAGATATGAGATATCCAGAGGTTACAAGTGATTGGCACCAACACTGTGAACAGATATTCCCATTTTTCACCATTCTTACTCTAGCTCTGGGATCTCCCCCTCTTACCTTCATCAGACACTCTACATGAACATACCCTGGAGGACTGATTTATTCTCTGCTGTCATAGTCATAAATACCTTGAATTCATGTAAAGATTAGTTCTGAGATCTGTAAAAGTCACCTTAACCATTCATGAACTTTCCCATTCCTTGTTTCTGTTAATAGCTTCCCCCCCGTTTTTGTGAATATATAGTGCCATTCCAATGGCATTTTAATATGAACAAGAAACAAATATATATGCTAATTCTGCTGTCTTGGGCTGGGGACCTGGGCCATTTTGCTATTCCTA
>PVJS01020579.1:0-15000 GCA_004027185.1 Glis glis | reverse complement strand
AATGGGGGAGGGAGCAGGTATCACAAAGTGCTATGTGAATGCATGTTTCTATCACTCTGAACCTTATTATGATATAAAATTACAATGCACCAATAAAAGTATATTAAAACATGCCAGGGGTGGTGGTGCACACTTGTAATCCCAGTACTTGGGAGACTGAGACAGGAAGATTGCCGGTTTGTTGTGACTCAGCAACTTAGCATGACCCTGTTTCAAAATAAAAACAAAAATAAAATAGAGCTTGGGTTTAGCTCAGAGGTAGAATGCCCCTGGGTTCAATCCCCAGTACCCCAAAAAAGTATATTAAAACAAAATAAAGTAAAAATAAAACACATTATTACAAGAAAAAAAGAATTACTTTCTGCATACATTGCCAAGAGATGTACTCTACAAGGAAGGTGTTTAGTCCCATAAAAATAGGACTATTTGGTAAAGATTTACATAGCAAGTTGTAAGACTCTCCCCAAAATTCAATGTAACTTCTCAAATTGGGAGATAAAAGATAAGTCAAGCAAAATATGAACAGCTTATTCAACAGATGAACAGATAAAGAAAAGTGAATAAATAATAAATACACATAAATTAATACTATTTACCCACCAAAAAGGATGGGGTCCTATAAATCACAACAGTATGGATGAAACTGGAGATCATAATGTTAAATAAAATAGGTGAGTTATATAAAGACAAATTCTATGGAATCTTACTTACATGTGGAATCTATAAAAGTTTATTTAATTGAAGTTCACAGTTAAATAGTGCTCACCAGGAGCTGGGGAGAGCAGATACTTGGGAGGATGGGAAAAGGGTGACTAATGGGTACAATAATTACTGTTAGATAAAATAAATAAATTCTAGCATTTTATTACATAAGTGCAAGAATAGAGTTAATAATAAATAATGCATTGCGTATTTCAAAATAGATAGAAGAGAGGACTTTGAATTGTCTCATCACAAAGAAATGATAAATGTTTAAAGTGATGGATATGCTAATTGCTATCATTTGATTATCATACAATGTATACATTAATTGAAACATCACATTTTACCCTGTAGATGTGCATGATTTTGTACCAATCAAAACATTTCAAAAATTTTTGTAAGATTTATGTTGATGTTTAAAGTGTCAAAAATAGTCACAACCTATTAACTTATTCTACCATATGGCAAGATATATTATAAAACTATTTAATTAAAGTCATGTGAACAAGGTGTGTTTTGTGGCTGATGGATACGATGTTTTGTAGATTTCTATTAGGCCTGTTTGGTCTATACCATCGTTTAACTCTGTTGTTTCTTTGTTTTTTTTTTTCTGAATGATCTGTCAATTACTGAACATGGGTTTTTGAAGTGCCCAACTATTATGTCATTGATGCCTAAATTCCCTCTATATCTAATCATGGCTTATAAAACTGGGTGCTGTGGCATTGGATGCCTATGTATTTACTATTTTTATATCTTCTTGTTGACTTGATCTTTTAATTATTTATAATGACTTTTGTCTCTTTTTATACTTTTTGACTGTAGTCTATTTTATTTTATGTAAATGTAGCTACTCCTGCTTGATTTTGGTTTCCAAAGTATTTGACTTTCCCATCCCTTCACTTTGTGTCTGTGTTCATCTGTAAAAATGAAATGAGTTTTTATAAACAGCATGATTGGGTCATACTTTGTTTGTTTGTTTTTTTAATTGTTTTTTTGGGGGTACTGGGGATTGAACCCAGGGGCATTCTACCTCCAAGCTACACCCCCAGCCCGATTTTTTGTTCTTTATTTTTTGAAACAGGGTCTCACTAATTTGCGGAGAGCCTCACTAAGTAGCTGAGGCTGGACGCGAACCCGGATACTCCCAAATACTGGGATTACAAGCGTGTGCCACCATGCCCGGCTTTTGTTTTAATCCATCTATCTAGGCAGTCTACATCTTTGAATTGGGGAATTTAATCCATTTACTCTCAAGGTCATTATTGAAATATAAAGATTTATCCTGACATTTTATTACTTCTTTTTTGTTTCTTTTTTTAATATTCTTTGTTCCTTCCTTTCTCCCTGATGTTTATCTTTATGGTTTGGTGATTTTCTACATTGATAAGTTTGAGTTCTTACTTTTTTCATTGTGTGTATATGTTCTCCTAGTGGGATTCACACTTTCACATATTTTAATGATGGTAGTTCTCTTACTTTCAAATGTAGGATTCCCTTAAGAATCTTTGTAGAACTGGTCTGGTGGCCATAAATTCCCTGTTTTTGTTCATCTTGAAAAGTATTTATTCTCCTTCATTTCTGAAGAAATAGCTTTGCTGGGCATAGGATTCTTAGTTAGTCCTTTTATCTTTCTTTCAGAATTTAGAACATGTTAACTCATTTGCTCCCGGACTGTAATGTTTCTGCTGAGTAATCTTCTGTTATTCCTATGGGAGTTCCATTTCCCTTAAACATGATTCAGCACTTTTGTTGTTTTTTGAATATTCTCTTTATCCCGGATTTTGTTTATATACTTTTATTGGTGCATTGTGATTATACATCATAATGAGGTTCAGAGTGATAGAAACATGCATGCACACGGCACTTGATATGTTTCCCTCCGGGATCCCACACTGCTCGCTCCCCACCCCATACATGTTATTGAGATTGGTGTTGACAATTTCATATATATATATGTGAAATTATTAATATAAACTATACACACACACACACACGACATTATTTGAACTGTTTTCTTTATCCTGGATTTTTAATGGGTTTATTACAATATGTTGAGGACAAAATTTTTCTTTTCAAAATCTATTTGTGTTTGGGGGGGCTCCGGGGCTACACGCTCATATCTTCCCCAGGATTTGGGACCTTTTCAGCTCTTTTCTATTGAATATGTTTTCTATGCCCTTTTCCTTGTCTTCTCCCTTAATACTACTCATAATATGAATATTTTTTGTCTATTGCTTTCTCGTAAGTCACATGTACTTTTTTCTTTCTTTTTTTTTAAATAAGACTGGGTTATTTCAAAGACCAGTCTTCAAGTTCAGAAATTGGTCTTCTTTATCTTGTCTATTGGTAAGGGTCTCAATTGCATTTCTTATTTAATTTATTGAGCTCTCTGCTCTAAGACTTATGTTTTTCTTTTTGACACTTTTATAATCTCTCTCTTTGCTGAATTCCTCATTCATATTATGAATTGTATTCCTTCTTTAATTGAATGGTCTATCTTCTCTCGTATCTCATTGAGTTTTTCTAGAGTAATTTTTAAATTATTTTATAGGTATTCTATCAGTTTTTTTCTCTTTAGGGTTTGTTGCTGGGGAGTTGTGTTCCTTTGGAGGAATCATGATATCTTGCTTCTTCATACTTCTTGTGTCCCTACATTGGTATTTGCGCATCTGGTGGATCTGTTTTCTCTTCCAATTTTATAGGGTAGTGTAAAAGTAAGAGACTTTCTCTTAAAGGCATATATTAGGGTGATACTTTGGTATGCTACATTGGCCTTGGTTCTAGTTGGGTGCCTTAGTGTGATCTATGTATGGTTTTTTACAGCTGTAATAAAAAGCATTTAGATGTGGTATATGTCATGATGGGGTGGTGGTGAGATCCATGGACATGGTACAGCTCATGTAGCAACAGGAGAAGGGCATCTGTGAGGAACACATGTGTTGACCCATGAATGCTGTGTGGGGGCAGGGTCATTCCAATGAGCACAGTGACGTTTTCAGGGCAGTGTGTAGTGCATCACACAACTGTCATTCTACAGTGGCTGCATGAGGATGCTATCACTACTGCAGCTCAGGTGGTGCAGCATCTTGCATAGCAACAGTGACAGGGCACCTGTGCAGCTCAGTTAGCTACTGTCACTTTATGGATTGTTGTAGAGGTGGAGCCACTTCAGGTGCCTGAAGAGTATGCCATGCATCATAGCAAGGATGGAGTATAATTTGATTTTTTTTTCTCAAAATGGTGCCATGTAGTAGTGGCCAGGATTTATAAGGGCACAATGTCCCCTATCTGGAGTACTGCAACAGTGTGTTCCCTGACAACTTCCCCAAGGTCCTATGAGGTATAAAGGATTCCGCAGCAGCAAAGCTTTCAGGTTTCCATGGTGCCAAAATGGGTTTTGGGGGAGTCTCCTGGTTATCTTTTCCCCTTTGTGGGAGGAAGTGCTCAGGTACAAACTGGTCTAGACTGGGGTATGGGACAATTGATGCCAGGCACTTTGCTTCCTTCTTTACCAGACCATCTAGAATCTTCATGTTCCCATACTTTGGTATGCTACATTGAATACCAAATGCTTTCCAATGCTTTCCCCCAATAGTCTAGCTGAATAGAAGCTTTTTATTCTGTTATTTTTCTCTATTTCTAATCATTCTTTGGGAGGAGGAAGTGCATTCAGTGGTTCTAATCAGCCATCCTGCCAGCTCTGGTTCTCATAGGTCCTGAGCCACTTTTCAGAGCTTCTTCAGATGGCAGCCAGGTGGGTCCCAGTTTCATCTCTGTTTCCCACTTCTTGGTTGAGCTGCACAACATCAGATTTGTTACCTTTCCTCTTATTGCTCCATATCCTTGAAAACTGATATGGGTTTGAATGTTCTTTGAAGTTAGCATTTGTTGCTGTTTTATATCCTGGGAGTGGATGGAATGTCTTGAAAATAAGAAAAAAAGACTTTTTAAAAATCATATTAGTTTGAAAACAACATTTAGTTCTAAACTGACTTGATTTTAAAAATACATATTTTGGAATAATGAGTAATTTTTAAATACAGAATATATACATACAGGTTGCCAACTTCGAGTTTCAAAAATTTCCTCGCTCTACATAAAATAAAGTTTATATTAATTTATTATCATAACTAATGTATATAGTAACATTTATATTCAGATCCCAAACATTCAGAAATCATTCAAATTCCAGGTATATTTCTCACATCTCTCACTAGATTCTTAGTGTCATACTGTCAAATTCAGAAAGGCAGTCCTTGCATTAAATACTCCAGTTCAAGCTTTAACCTAGGAATGAAAGTTGATCTAACTTGACAGTTCTCTAGAAATAATCATTCTGGCATGTCAAAGATGGTACAGGCCTGGATCTCTACATTATTAAAAAATGATGGAATCTAGTGAAAGGAAAAGAAATGACAGAAAGTCCTACACCCAAGAATTAAATACTTCAAAAGTGGAAAACGGTATAGCTTATATGGGGTTAGGATGGGCATGAGGAATGGGAATACAACAGGATGTATTTTATCTATTCAACCTTCTCGACTTCTTACCACATTCATTACACTCCTCAAATTTGAGAAACTACTTAAAAAGATGTGCAAGGCAAACTTTTGGCATGTAACTTCTCTAGTCAGTGATCTTCGAAAGTGAAGTTTTAGTATTTAATAAATAACCAGTGGTATAAATATATTAGGTGATGCTAATCATCTTCCATCTAAATTTTAAGTCAACTGTCCCTTCAGCCCAAGATATTTTCAGTAATCACTCATTATTCTTTAGTTGTCTATATATCTTGTTTTATTATTTATGTCAGAAATTAATTGTAACTACTAAATATTTCTTCTATTTCTTCCCACTTTAAAAAATGGTAGCCAGGTATGGTGGCACACGCTTGTAATCCCAGTACTTGGGAGGCTGAGACCAGAGAATCTGGGTTCGCGGCCAACCTCAGCTACTTAGTGAGGCCCTCCGCAACTTTGTGAGACCCTGTTTCAAAATAAAGAATAAAAAATAGGGCTGGGGTGTAGCTCAGAGGTAGAATGCCCCTGGGTTAAATCCCCAGTACTGCAAAAAAAAAAAATGGTAATGGCTAAATCTGATCTGGCACTATAAAATATCATCTCAAAGTTTTTCATTTCTTTTTAAAGATGGAATTACTTTATATATATACACATATAATATATATATTATGTATATATATTATATATACATATATACATAGTGCCATCTGAATTAAGAACTGATTTGCAAGGATAACTTGTAAAATTGACACGGTAGTTCAGGTTCCTTTTCCCAATAAAGCCTCAGATCTGCTTGGCCAGTCCCCCATAATGTACTACAATCAGCCTGTGAATAACGAAGAAGCTGAGCTGAGTCAGCTGGGCCATCCACTGCTCTCTGTTCACAAAGGAGAGCTAGAAGTGATAGATAGCTCCATTAACTCTGCCTGACTAATGCACACTTGGGGAACACTAAATTGGTAACTTTTTTTTATCTTTCAAAGACAAATCACGGGAGGCAATTTGTTTATTCTCCACATGTAATCAGGAAAATATTTGGGAAAATAAATAATAATGTCAGAAAGCAGTCAAAATAATATTTAACATCATGAAATAGTATTTCAATTTTAATTAATACATTTCAGTCCAGACTGTCAAAATATTTTCTCTGCATTATTTACAAATATCTGAGAAAACTTTGAGATTCAGTTTCATAATTTAAACATTAAATATTTGAAACTTAAGTTGTGTGGCAATTCTCATATTGATAGGTACTTATCTTGCATATTATAGGTTCTGTTTTATAGTGATATAATACTTATATGAGATTTTTTAAGGAAGATCAGGGATTAGGAACAAATTTACCACAGAGCCACAATTTTTTCCTAGTTTGCTTTATTAAACATTCAATGATATAATTTTTAAATCAAAGTGACATTAAAATTTGAGGATTAGATAAATTAATTCCTCAAATTCTTTGTAGCAATTTTATTAGGAAGTATTTACTAATAAACAAGCTCATGAAGGAAGCACAAGTCAATGCTGGTTTCCTGCCATTTGACAATTTGAAAATAAGTTATTTATGAAAGCTGGATACCAGAAATTGACCAACTTACGATGTGGTGAATCCTTTTTTTAATTCACATTACCACTTGTTATAAATTATTTAAATTACCAGTGAAGTTACAAATGGTAGTAGAAAAGAAATTATACTATAAGGAACTTATAAAAACAGGAAAAATGAAGACATCGCAAATTCATTGTTGTTCTCTTAGATGTCATTGTAATTACAATAAACAATTAACAGTTTGGGTAAGCTTGAAAATAGATATTTCTTCATCCCTGATACAGTCTTTCCTTGACATTCCCAGCTACCACCCTTTAAGAAAAAACTTTTTCACCCATGTGTGGTAGCACATACCTGCCTAGCATACTTGGGAGACTGAGACAGGAGGATCGCAGGTTTGAGGCCAGCCTCAGCAACTTAGTGGGGTCCTCTGCAACTTAGTGAGACCATGTTTCAGAATAAGAAATAAAAAAGTAGGGCTGGTGGTATAGCTCGGAGGTAGAATCCCCCTGGGTTCAATCCCCAGTACCACACACACACACACACACACACACACACACAAATCAAAAACCATTTTTCTTAATAGGTTTGAGGACCTGTTAAAGTACTGAGAATTCAAAGATTAAGAATCTAATCATCTCTGATCTTAAAAAAGGAGGAAAGGAAGAAATGTAAACCAAAAATTATAAAATAATATTCATTCATTTAATAATAATTATTGAGTACCTACTGCATGTCAAGTACTGTACTTGGCCTCTGCACATGATAGAAAGTAAAAGTAGATTTAGCTTTCATAGAGATCGCACCAAAAGATGTAAAGGAAAATGAAGAAAAAACTTTGTTAAAGAGACTATAATATGGATCAGGGCAACTTTCTTGATAACAATGCTATTAAGCTGATATGTGTGAGTGAGTGGGGATTTGTATATTAAAGGATGAAAAAATACATGGTAGGCAAAAGAGACTGTGTAGTAAGAGGAGGCATGACACACTGGACAAAAAGAGGCCAGTGTGACTGAAACTGAGAAATTGGGGAGATTCCTCTAAATGAGGCTGGAGAGATCAGGAAGAAACATCTCATAGTAGCTTTCAAATATTGGACTTTCTCTTGGATCATAGAAAGCAGGAGGATTTTAAGCAGGGAATAACATGTTCAGATTAGCAGGCTTTTAAAAATATCATTGTGTCTGAACTATGGAAAGAAGATAAAATAAGATGAAAGATCAATTTAGAGGCTATGGAAGTGGGCCAGATGGACAATTATGGTAGATTAAAACACAGGACAGCAGGGAGACAGAGGGAAGTGAGTGGAATCAAGACATATTTGTTATCTAGAAAACATGGGATTTGGTGATAGATTTGAATAGGAAGGGACTGAGAGAAGGAGAGATCAAAGTTAACTAAGAAGTTTCTTGCTTGCGAAACTGGATGGACAACAGTACTAGTAATTTATGTTTTTATGCATCAGTTGAAAATTAAATTTCATTAAAAATAAAAGTAATTATTATTCATGGAAAACTGTATACGTTTTTGTGAATAATGCAACTGTTATGTTTGTGATTAGTCAAACAGAATATAATCTCCATTATGTCAAAATAAACTGTATTAGAAAATATTAGCCTCTGTACCATAAAATATAATATTTTTAAAATAACTAAAAGAATAGGACAGTGTGGTGTCATAGTCATAGAAGTCTATGGTTTTTTGCTGAATCTTTCTTCTTATTCCCAGACCTTTCAAGATAAATAAATATTGAAAAATGCAGAATACTTTTCCGATGTCAAATAATGTGGGCACAAAAATATATACATTGAGTTTAACATCATATTGATTGACCCAAATTTGTCTATAAAAGAGTATGCTTAAATGGTGATAAGAATGATCAAGTAGAAGGCAAAGTTGAATTCCAAAAGTGGAAAAAGTATTAAGCAATAATAACATAGGGTTCATGAGGAAAGAAAGAGGATGGATTCAAGATGTAGATGCAGAATGACCTTATTGAGTTAAAAGGACAGGTCCCTGGTTTTACAAAATGCAAGGAAAACAGCATGTATTTTTTAACTAGTTTCAGAAAAATTAGGGCAATCTTATCTGACATCTAATTTCTCTGTGATGTACGTGTCCAAACATCTTTGGTTAGGAGGTGGGAGTTGAAGGATATTCATTTATTTGGTGGGAAGCAGGGAATAATCTTAAGTTTCAGTTAGATGAAGAAAAATGTGCCTTGCAGAGCATGGTAGAGTAAATTTAGCAGAGAAATGTAATTAATACAGTACTGGAAGGGTTTGAGCAAAAGTCTGTGGACCCGTGGAAAAGGGGACAATAAATTCAGCTAAAAATAGTGAAAGCCTGAGGTTCTGAGTCTAGAAAGACAAAAGAGAGAGAGAGAGAGAGAGAGAGAGAGAGAGAGAGAGAAGAGAGAGAGATTTTCAGATGGGGAAGGGAGAAAGACAGTCATAGCAACAGAAGCAGCATTGATAGTAGAAGACATAAAAGTACATTCAAGAACTAAGTGTAGCTGGATTATCTGTGTGCCGTGATTGGTACACATCCTGTCATCTGAGCTGGCTGCTGGACTGTGGCTTTGTATTCGACATCCTGACAGTGAACACTCCTCTCCTCCCAGGAGCAGAATGAAAATAAGCTTGGGAGCATCAGTGAGAGAAATGTAGTGACCTTGCTTTTCTTTCTGGTTGGGTAACTTTTACTCTCATTCCAAAAGAAAAATCAAGTGAATTACCTTTATAGAATAGCTAATAAGCTAAATTTGTTTCCTCAGAATTGTTCGTGAAAATTCATTCAAACTTACACTAAGATACTTGTATAATTTTGCATCACATTGTATTATTCTCACTTTGCCATTATGTCTCTCATATGGATGACTTCTGAAGAGTTAAAAAATTCAATCTATTTTAGCACTGTAGTTAATGATATTAGAAAATTGATATTAATTACTAAAGAGAATACTACTAATAATAAGCTAATATTCTCATATTTAATATCCAGTGAAAGGATTAATGGCCATGGTCTAATTCATTCTTTTCCTATTAAGCTTAATGTTTTTATGTCAATTTTTATTACTATGTTTATTATTCTCAGGGCTTTTAATGTATCAACAATGTGTTTAGGGATATGTTGTACAGCATATATTTTGTGGTGATTTGAATAAATGATTTTGAATAATGTAATTCAATGCTATCATTATTAATAGCATTAGTCTTTTGTTACATTGCATATTTACAGATATGCAATGTTCAAACACTGAACTGCAGAATGACACAAAATCTGAAATGGCATTAACATGCTATCAAACTTCCAATGCAAAACTAATTATGGAATGAGACTCACTAGATTAGCAACTTTACCATTTAAATGACCAAAATCAGATAAATCTGCTGGCTACTTGAAATATGATTTTTATCTTCTAGTTTTCAAAAGATTTTGATTTTGCAGCTGTTTTTGTTTATTATATTAACATAATGTAAATCTCACTTAAGTACATTTTCTATATAGTGGTCATCACTATCTAAAATATAACAGAAATGTATTAATAACACAGTTTTTGCCCCTTTCCTTATTCAGTACTCTGTGTCCAGTAAATAAAGGATAGCTTGGCTCAAAATAGATGCTTCATGAATATTTATGTTTTAATGTGTAATTTGTCAATGCTTTTTAATTATCTTAAGACAGATTTCATATTGTTCATTTAAAATCATTTTATGTTCTCTTCACAGCAATGCACTTTAGACAGGTTGTTTGTAAGATATTTTTCATAAGAACCAAAAATGACTTTTAATTTTTGAATAATATGCAAATATTATTGTAGCATAATTTATGTGGAGCATTTGGCTATACATAAGGGAGTACATAATTAAAATTGGCTTAAGTTATAAGAACATTTATTGTTTACTTAATTTCCAAAGTTGGTGGTCCAGTTGTTGATTCTGTGACTTAGAGAAACTTGATTTCCCAAGTTATCCCCATCCTTCCACTGGATAGCATTGGTTGGTTGGTGATGTACTTACATTTGCTAGATGGTTGCTGTAGTATTTAGCATTTTACCTATTCGTAATTCTCTTAAGAAAGATAGGAGTGGCAAATTATAAAAAGAGAGGGGGAGGGAGAGAGGGAGGGCTGGAGGGAGAGAGATAGAGAGAGAGAGAGAGAGAGAGATGCATGTTTATTCCTTTCTGTAGGTTTATTGTTTCTAGCAGGAAAAAAAAATTACCCAGGTATGCACAGCAGTCTCCTTTCCCTTCACATCCCATTTCAGATTGGGTCACATACTGTGATAATAATTTTCTACATCAACTTGGCTGTATCAGATATTTGGCTATGCATTATTTCTGTTTTTAAAAGTGTTTCTGGATGAGATTAGCACTTAACTCTTTGGACTCAGTAGAGCACCAATGTGAGTAGATATCATCGAATCCATTGAAAGTCTAAATAGAAGAAAAGGCAGAGAAAGGAAGAGTTCAACCTTTTTTCTCCTTGACTACATGAACTGGGACGTTGATTTTCACTTGCCTTCAGACTGAGACATACACCATATGCTATCCTGGTTCAAGGTTGTCAGACTAGAACTTATTTGAACCACTTGTTTTCATGAGTCTCCAGTTTACCGATGGTAAGTTGTGGGACTTACCCTCTATAAAGGTCAAATTATATATATATATATATATATATATATATATATATATATATATTTCTCTGTCTTTTCTATCTCTCTTTAATCTTTTATCAGGTTAAAGAGCCAATTTAAGGAATCACAGAACCAGTTAAAATAACCAATTTTAACATTCTTTTTCTCTAGAATCCCCATCTGAGAAAATTAACACTACATTACCCAAAGAAAGTGTAGTGGCCTCCCCAGAGCCAGTTTCAATGTAAGACAGTATGGGTTTCTCTCAGTATACACTCCTACTACTACTCCTTGCTACCCCCATAACTACTCAGAAAATCTTAGCAGGTCCCTAAACATGAAGTAAAATGTGATCTACAAAGAAGTGTGCTGTACACCAACAGAAGTACTTGAGTTTTATAATTTATACAGGCAGAAATCAGAGGAACATATATGGAAATGGATACTAAGGGTATAGGAACGTGGTGGAAAGAAAATGCATTTGGATTAGGAAGAATTTACTGATATGTGCTCATTAAGTGGAAAGTTTGCATTTAACATTGCTACTCCAGGAGTTTTTAGAAAGGGCTCTCAGAGTTTGTGTGGTTTGTTGGCTGAAACATACACCAAAGGGTTGTCTACAAAGAGTAAATTGGAGACTTTGGATATGTCTTGGTTTAAGGTTAAGGATCATTTTCAAAGGCTAGAGAGAGAGAGCCGTGTGTGTGGATGCACACTTGTAATCCCAGTACTTGGGAAGATGAGACAGGAGGATTGCAGGTTCTAGGACAGCCTCAGCAAGTAGTGAGACTCTTTCTCATCAATCTAGTGAGACCCAGTTTCAAAATAAAGATAAAATTGGGCTGGGGGTGTAACTTGGAGGTAGAATGCCCCTGGGTTCAATCCCCAGGACCACCAAAAAAAAAAAAAAAAGGCTAGAGAGAATCTAATGTTTAACTGGATTTTCATTCAAGACCCATTCACCCACACTAGATGAGCCCTAGCAACACTGAAGTGTTCTTGGTTTCCGTAGATTTCTATAGGCCAGATGTCATAGTAAGAGGTGCAGTTACGGAACTGAGAGTCCTAGTACAATGAAAGCAATTGAGTTCAGGAGGAGCCAAGTGATAGCATTCAACTGCCAAAGACAAGATGGGAGTGGTTACTATAATAGCTAGCAGAGTCAGTGTAGCAACCAGAATAATGGAACTCCTGTAGGCATATCTTTTTGGCTCATGTGTAATGTATAGTGGCATAATGTATCTAAAAGTGAAATAGATAAAAGTTTACTAAATTCTTACTTGATCCATATAAACAGAAAAGATCTAAGTCCAGTGAACAAAAATCTAACTTGAATCAAAGAAACAGTGAGTCATGGTTCCTCAATTACCAGACATGTCAATTTTCAAACCAATCTTCAGACCCATACCCCGTGAATGAAGGAGAGGCTGTGTTCCTTAAAAGGGACCTTGGTACACTGCTGAACATGTATACTGTTAATCTTTCTCTGACTTCCTTCAAAAAGGATCAATAGCCTTCTATGAGAGTAACTGTGCATTCAGGAAAAGGAAATAATCAGACCTTTCAGAAACTATTGAACATTGGCTCTGCACTTACACTAAGTCTAGCAAACCCCAAACAGTACTGTGGCCCACCAGTCACAGTAGGAGACTATGGAGTGTAGGAGATTAATGGGGTTTTAGCTCATATCTACCTCAAACCTCACAGTGAGCCTAGTGTGTCCCTGAGTTCATCCTGTGGTTATTTCTCCAGTTCTGGAATGCATAATTGGAAAAGATATACTCAGCGGCTGAGTATATATATTTATATAGTATTATTATATAGTATTTATATAGTATATATATCTATATATATATGAGAACCCCACATTGGTTCCCTGGCCTGTGGAGTGAGGGCTATTTTGGTGGAAGATATCAAACAAAAGACAGATGGACCTTGGAGAATGACAGTGGGTTACAGGATCTTAATAATGTAGTGACTTGAACTGAAACTGCTGCACAAGATGAGGTTTTGTTCCTTGAATAAATTAATAAATTCTGTGGGAGCTAATATGCAGGTCATGACATGGAAAATTCATTTTTCTCCATTCCTGTCCATGGGTTACCTCCAGAGGCATTTCACTTTCATCTGTCAAGCAATATATCTTCGCTGTCTTACTGTACATGTTCATCAACTATAAAGACTATGCCCCTGTGCCGTAACTTAGTTTATAGGGATCTTGATGAACTTTTTCTTTCTCAAGATATCACACTTATACTTTATATTGATATTATAATGAGCAGACTTACTGAAAAAATGGTAGCAACTATTCTACACTTATTTGTAAGACATTTATTTGCATGTCAGAGGTTGGGATATGCTAGTGATGTTCAGAGATGGTAAAACCTCCAAGAGGTGAATTCTAGGAAAAGGCAGTGAGGTCATGAGGGTATCACTCTCAGAAGTGGTTCCCTAATATAGTTCTCAGAGGACCCCAGTTCATTCCCATGAGAATGAGTTGATATATAAAGGAAGGAAAGAGGAAGGAAGGAAGGAAGGAAGGAAGGAAGGAAGGAAGGAAGGAAGGAAGGAAAATTGATCTCTGACTCCCTCTCTAGCTTCCTGTATGGCCATATAATTTATCCCTGTTGTACCCACTCCCACCATAATGCCATCTGCATGTTGTGATCTATCCAGAGGGCTCTCAGTAGCATGCTGGCACCATGTTCTTAAATACCCCAAACTGTAAGCTAAATAAACCTCTTTTCTTTATCAAATACCCAACCTTAATGTCATGGTTTGGATCTTAAGTGTACCCTAAAGGCCCACATGCTAAAGTCTTGTTTGCTAGCCTGTGATGCTGTGGGGAGGTAATAGATCCTTTAGGGGGTGGAGCCTCTTAGGAGGAAATTAGGCCATTAGGATTGTGCACCCAAAGGGGATATTGTGACTCTCGCCCTTCTAACCCCCTCTCTTCTTTCTTTCCTGGAAACCCTGAGGTGAACAGCTTCCCTCCATCAAGTGCTACCTTCTGTGATACTTTCTTTGCCACAGGCCCCAAAATAATAGAGCCCACTGACCAAAGACTAAAACCTCTGAAACTGAGATCCAAATAAATCCTCCTTGTAGGTTGGTTTTCTTAGGTATTTTGTCACAGCCACCAGAAGCGAATAGCACACTTAAGTATTTTGTTACACAATAACAGAAAATGAACTATAACCTTTTATAAGGTGTTATGTTGCAATCATTTTTACATTTTCTTTATATGTGAGTTAGTTTCTCCATTTCTCTCCTTCCATTGTGATTTCTCCTGTATAATGTAGACTTCCATAGGCACATGGTTCAGATCTTGAGCTTGCTGTATTATGCCCTTCATCTATTTGTCTACTTACAGCCACTCATTATTGTTTCTTTATTTATCTGGCTATATGATTTCTCTTAATATGAGATAAATAAAACTATCTTTCAAAAATTATTTAGCTACTGAATATAGAAAATATAGAATGAGTCAGCAGGGCACAGTGGCACATGCCTGTAATCCCGGTACTAGGGAGGTTGAGACAGGAGGATCACAGGTTAAAGGCCAGCTTCAACAACTTAGTGAGACC
>PVJS01020578.1:0-32437 GCA_004027185.1 Glis glis | reverse complement strand
GATGCGCTTTCCTCGGAACGAGTCGCACACACTCTACGTGGCTTCTCCCTCTTTATCTAAGTCCGCACCTATCAGAATCCTGCTGCCTACATTCAGGGCAGGGCTTTCTCTTTAATCTGCTGTTACACACCCAAAATCACATAATCTTGGGTGTGTCATGATCAGGTCAAGTTGACAACTTAGATTAACTATCACACCATTACACTGAAAATTATGAAACATTGTTAAAAAAAGATTGTAGAAGATGAAAATAAATGGAAAAGTGTCCTGGGTCATTGGAAGAATTAACATTGTTAAAAATGTCTATATTGCTCAAAGTGATTTACAGATCTAAGGCAATCTCTATAAAAATTCCAATGACATTCTTGACAGAAACAGAAAAAAATTCAAATTTTATGGACTCTCAAAGGAATTCAAAAAGCCCAAGGAATCTTAAGGAAGAAGAATAAAGTGTTAACTATGAGCCAGTGTTTCAGTTATGTTAGTGTCTAACAGACCGCTCCCCAAACTGCCATGATGTCTCTGCCTTGGAGCCGGCCCACTATGGACTGAACCTCTGGAACTGTGAGCCCAAATAAACTTTTCCTCCTCTAAGTTGTTTTTGTGAGGTATTTTGGTCACAGTGTGTGTGTGTGGGGGGGGACTTACACACAATAGCATGAGTACTGGGAAGGTATCCATTGGGTGCCACCCATGTAACACTCCAACAGCCAGCTAGGGTGCCGATGTGAGGAACCCTTCATAAAGGAGTGGGGCCATGTCTCTAGTAGATTTGGGAATCAGGATGCATTTTGATGCTACTGTACAACCAAGAAATTATTTTTAATTTGGAAATTCCAATGCTCCCATATTTTAGTGTGTCAGGGAATAAGACAAGAGATTAATTGGCATTTTTCTCATCCCTGAGTATAGGCTCTAGGAGCTGGTCGAATCCCCTCCCCACCAACTTGCATGGTGATACCTTCTCAATAGTAGTTCACAACTTTATTTACTGAGGGAGAACCTGCACACAAAAAGAACACCTTAAAATTCCCCTTTCACCCCTCCCTTCTTTCATGTCATTTGGTGGGAGGATGGTATCCTGTAGCAGTAAGACACATTGGCACTAGGGTTTTGTGATAGTGACTACATCAGATTTTCAGGTTGCTTGGCTCTTGACACATACTCCAGAAAAATAACTTGAGTCTTGATATTTTCCTTGTTTATATCTCTGGTAAGTAGTTTTGGATTAATCAGACCCTTTGGGTCATTAAACTACCCTTGTCTTGTTTTACTTATGTATTTATTCATTCTTTGAGTCTTGTTCACGTGGCCCACCCATATAGGTGAACATTCCAGTGTGCTTTCATTCCTCCAAACTGTGGATAGCACTCTTGCGTCAGGCACATTTAACTGACATAAATGGTATTAAGTCATCAATTTAATATGAAGTTTAGGCCCATCCATGCCCTTCTATATTTTTCTAGATTATTTTTTCATGGTCTACACCACCTGATGCTGTTCTGCTCTCTGCCAGTGGCCAACTTCATGACTGCCTCACCTCTGGCCCCACAAATACCACTGCTAAGAGCATCCTTAGTAGAACTGGTGAGAATCTATGTGGGCTGTATGAGCAGAAACAGAATGGCTGGTATGTAGGGGATGCTTGACCCCAATGGGATGAGGTAGGGCCACAACTTTTCTGAGTATATGCTCTAGTCTCTACCCCACAGCAGGGCCAAGGGCAGACCCCTCTTCATACCTCAGCCCTCCCATTGGCCACAGGAAGAAGATGATGATGCAGCACCTGCTCAGAAGTGCCTCATAAGCCGGGCGTGGTGGTGCATGCTCGTAATCCCAGTACTTTGGGAGGCGGAGACCGGAGGATCTCCTCCTCAGCTCTCTCTCTCTCTCTCCCTGTCTCTCTCTCTCTCTACCTAGTGAGGCCCTCTGCAACTTCGTGAGACCCGGTTTCAAAATAAAGTATAAAAAGTAGGGCCGGGGGTGTAGCACGGAGGTAGAACACCCCTGGGTTCAATCCCTGGTACGCAAAAAAAAAAAAAAAAAAAAGTGCCTCATAAGCCAGGTGTGGTAGCACTCACCTCCAGTGCTTGGGAGGCTGAGACAGGAGAATTGTAGGTTCAAGGCCAGCCTCAACAATTAGCGAGACCCTGTTTCAAAACAAACAAAAAAAAATAGGGCTGGGGTTGTATCCTAGAGGTAGAATACCCTTGGGTTCAATCCCCTGTAACACACACACACACACACACACACACACACACACACACACACAAGCATCTTATAGGTAGAGACACCGAGACCCTGAGAAGCAAAGCAGAGCCCAGAGCCCAGGGCCCCCACCATCCTGGCCCCTCTTCCTTCCATGCCACGGCCTGAGTTTCTTTTCCACCAGCCAGTGCCATCGGGACCCCCAGGACACAGACAACCCCCAACTTTGTTCCGGAGCTGAACTCTTTCCTTCCCCAGATTGGTCTTTAGAAATACTTGGAAATAATAAAGTGGTTTTATTTGGTGGCTTTCCTTCCCTTCCCAATTCAGAGCAATAAACAGAAAAATAAAACAAGAATAAATAAAATAAATCGGGAGGAGAAGATCATAACAGTCAGAACCATTTCTCAACTGTGAAAAGTCAGTCATGAGATAAGGGAGTAATATTCCCTAAGAATTCTACTGAAGACCATTTCCCCCTACTTTTTAGATGGAACAACGGAATCAAAGAAGTACTTGAGGGATGGCCGTGAGGAAATATAACCAATTATTTAGCACACATATCTAAAGTTACATGTACAGACCCACGCTATCCTAGTCACAAGAGCCACCGAAATATGTCTCATCCCCTCGTGTCTCTTCCCTGTAGCACAGAGCAGCGACTCCCAAATCCTCATATGTGTCTTTACTCTTCCATCCCAACGTGCCTTGAGAGCAATCACAGTTGTAGCTTCAAATAGCACTTATATAATACTGCAAAACTTACAACATCGAGTACAGGAATCCATGCTTGACAACACTCCCAATTCTAGATAAGTGACTTATCAGATGGAATGACAGGTGGAAGAAAAGATGAAATGACAGGATGTGGAGAAGAGGGTGTAAGTTTAAGTAATAAAGAAATAAATGTCTCATTGGACATGGCTGAGATCCGGCTTCTCGGGGGGAACCTGCCCCTCCACAATGCAGCAGGCTGGATATGCCATGTAACATTCCTGGTGGTGCACACCTGGAACCCCAGTACTTGGGAGGCTGAGACAGGAGTATCGCAGGTTCGAGACCAGCCTCAGCAGCTTAGCAGGACTTTCAGCAACCTAGAGAGACCCCGTTTCCAAATAAAAAGTATAAAAGGCTGGGGGTGTAACTGAGAGGTAGAATGCCCCTGGATTCAATCCCCAGTACCAACAAAACAAAACAAAAACAAAACCTTCCTCTGTGACTTAGAACAGCCAGCAGGAGAAGGAGCATCCAGAATTTTGAGCCAATGCTATTATCCAACCGACGGAAATATTACAAAGAATGAGAACTTTCTTTGTAATCCTATGTGGCACCGAGCACTAGTTTTGTGAAGGGGCTGGCGCAAAGAACCCCGAGGAGGGTCTGACACTTGAACATCCGTGGAATCTGAGTCCTGTCCCCAGGGCTGTGCTGGCCAGTCTCCTGCCCATGGAGAGAGAACATTCCCCACCTCTGCCCACCATACTTTACTCCATTCTTGAGCTCAGGGAAATATTTTAAAACTCACCTTATTATAGTGTCTAATTCAGTGGCTTCTAGTAGATTCACAGGTTGATGTGACCATCACCACTATCTGATTTTAGAACCCTTTCCTCTCCCCAGAAAGAAACCGCATCACTCCCAATTTCCTTCTTCTTCTCTCTGCCCCTGGTAACCACTGATCTACTTGCTGTCTCTTTAGATCATATTCTGGATACTGTATATAAATGGAATCATACAACATGTCGCCTTTTGTGGCTGGCAACTTTCATTTCGCATCATCTTTTCGAAGTCCATCCATGTTGTAGCATGAATCTGTACTACATTCCTTTTTATGGCTGAGTAATAGTCCCAGTTATCCGTTGAGTAATATCCATTGCATGGATACACTGCATTGTCTTTATCCCAACATCTGTTGATGCATTCTGGGAGAATTTTGGCACTGGTCTGAGCTGCACTTGAAGTCTACAGACAGTGGACATGTTTTTTCCATTTCCTGATCAGGAATCTATTGTGGCAAAATCAGTGTTTTAGTAAGATTATGGCAGGACCGTGAAGATCACATGTGCAGTGGGGCATATATGGAAGATGCTGGGATTTGAAGTTTCATTCTACTAAATAGAAGAGAAATGAGCTGGATGTGGTGGCACCCACCTGTAATCTCAATGCTTGGGAGGCTGAGACAGAAGGATCACAGGTTTGAGGACAGCCTCAGCAATTTAATGAGACCCTGTTTCAAAATTAAAATAAAATAAAATTAGATTTTAAAAAGGGCTGGGTATGTAGCTTGGAGGTAGACTGCCCCTGGGTTCAATCCCCAGTACCAAAAAAAAAAAAAAAAAGGAGAGAAATGTCAAAGTCACCCAGAGAAATGTTTGTACCTGAAGCAAACTTGATGTCTGTCTGTCTGTCTGTCTCTCTCTCTTTCGCCACCTCTAATGGTAAAGCCATAAAGCCATGGGCTTAACAGAGCCACTACTCTTGGGGGAGGAGAGCCCAGTGGTGATTTCCACCTTGTCTCGTGTTTCTCCTGGCAGCTCTGTTGCATATCAGCTGACCACACTTCTTCCTGGATTGTGCATGACTGATAATTGCCTCTTGCACCATTATCTGCCAATCCCTGTTGTTAATGAAATGAATGATTTAGTTATCGTTGATAGTAATAGCTCCCATTACACAAAGACCCATTACTGCAGCAGGAGCAGGGCGGGGTGCAGCGGAGGAGGTGGGGGAGGCTGCCAGAGACACAGTGCATGTAGGGCAGGGATGAACTTTCCCTCTGCCAATTCTGACCCAGAAAGCCTGGGGCTGCTTCTCTGTGTGTGGTGAAGGACACCCTGCAGGACCTAGATGATGTGCATCATGTCAGGTCTGCTAGGACCCAGGGAGAAGCTCAGCTGCCCGGAGGACAAAGCCACGTTAGGGCATCCTAAACTACCCTGCCCATCACGCCACCCACAGCTCCTCCCCTTCCTGAGCCAAAGAGCATGGCTTGCCTCTGCCTGCAGTGCAGGCTACCCGCTCCTTTCTCCCCAGCAATGACAGTCTAGGACCACTCCTTCCTTTCCTGTGGGCCTAACCTTCCTCTTTGACCATTCTTTATTTTTTGTGTGTGTGGTACTGGGGATTGAACCCAGGGACGTTCTACCTCCAAGTTACCCCCAGCCTTTTTTTATTGTTTTTTTTTTGTTGTTGTTGTTTGTTTGTTTTTGAAACAGGGTCTTGCTAGGCTGTTGAGAGTCTCTCTGCATTGCTGAGGCTGTCCTTGAACCTGGGATCCTCCTGACTCAGCCTCCCAAGTACTAGGATTACAGGCGTGTACCACCGCGCCCGGCTCTATTGCCCATTCATGCTGATTTTCAAGGAAAGGGAAAACAAGATCAAGATAAATAGACAGAAGAGGATATGGTTGGGGCAATCAGAACTGTCCCAGGTAAATAGAGACAAATCTAAACAGTTATTTGGAGAAAATGTGGTAAACGTGCACTCTGATGCATGGGTACACACACACACACACACACACACACACACACACACACTCCTGTACACATTTTCTGCTCATCTGGTTTTCTGGACAATTCTATTTGGGAGTAACTTCCTCTGACTGGGAAATAGTTGCCTGGAATAGTGATAGAAAAACGTGCCTCTCCTTAAAGAGAAGAGACTTCAGTATAGCTGAGTGGCTCTTTGTGATGGGCAGAAGCCACGGTTCACCCAGCTATCCACGAGAGCGTCCAGTGTCAGAGGCTGTGGAGGTTGTGCTGGGTGTCTGTACCTTGACCTGGCTTCGCCCCCTTACTGGTTGCAACTCTGCAGAAGCCGCCGGACCCACAGCAATACACAGTAGATGCTCAAAATGTGTCTGTATACATCACACATTCATATTAACAGCCTCTAGCACGTCACACTAGAAACTTTTAAAGGTGACTTACAACAATAATAAACAAAAGGATAAATGAAATTATATAAGAGGAGGATAATGTGCAAAGAATATAGTGAAGTTAAAGGTGAGATCAGTACCTGGGGTGGCCACAGAGGCTGCACGTGTAGCCCCGGAAGGCACAGCCCTTCCTAATCTTAATAGTGAAAAATACTACCCGGGCCCTGATTCAGAGGCTCCGTGTGGGCAGGGGCGGTGCCCTCAATAGCATCACTCAGTGGAGGAAGGAGAGGGCCCATTAGGACTGCTCCGGGGAATGCCAGCTCAGCCAGCTCATGAGCACTGCCAGACAGACGCTGTCTAGCTCGACCTTCACCCTCTATAGTGGTCATGTTGACATTCCCCACAGAGCAATGGTGCTCAGCCATGTAAGAACAGTCACACAAGCTGAGGAAGGGGGAGAGAGAGAGAGACCCCAACATTTCCCAGGAATTCTCATTCCCACAGAGACACTGAGGCCCCTCTGCTCTGAATCTTAAGGGTCTGAAAACCCCTTTTCTGATCTAGCAGAATGGATGAACATCAGGAAGGAAAAAGGAAGGAGGGAAGGAAGGAAAGAAGGAAGGAAAAGGAGGGAAGGAGGTAGATAAAGAAGGGAGAAAGTGAGGAAAGGAGGGAGGGAATGAGGGTGGGTTAGGCTGAATGCAGAGGGGAACCAGGACTGATGGCGATAGGGAGCAAAATTTTATTAGGATTTCTGCCAGTAGAGGGGCTGAGGCCAAAGGGCTTCGGCAGCAAAGGTCAAGGTGGGGGTGCTGATTATAGGGGAGGGGTCTGCAAAGCCCTTGAAGACCTGCAAAGAGCATGCAGTTGGCACTGTGAAACCAGAGGGGTCGATTTTGGTGGAACCAGGTGAGGTCAGTTGGTCTCAGTCATTAGGTTATGTTTAGCACAGCACAGCCCCTGCAAAGAACAGGAGAAAAGGAGGAAGGGCAACTGCCCCCTAGGGGTGAGGGAGTAAATTGCTGCAAGCAGTAACTGATTGTGATGGAATTATAGTGCCCTAACAGGAAGAAGGAAGGGAGAGGGAGGAAAGGAAGGGAAAGGAGGAAGGGAGGAAGGATTTTTATTTCAACTTGCACAGGATTACTGTAGAAACCAATAGGACAATTTTGATTTTGAACCTAATAAATTGGGGCTTCCTTTTCTTGTGCATCAAGACCACTTGCTCTGATCCTTTTCATCCCAATAAAACAAATGATGACACCAAGAGGTTGAAGAGACAGTGTAGCGTCCTGTTCAGCATAGGGGCTCTGCCACCAGACGGCCTGGGTTTGAATCCTGGTCCTGCTACTTATCATCTGTGTGACACTGGACAATTTACTTAAACTTTCTGTGCTTCCGTTTTCTCTGGGAAAGAGGGGTGTCGATAGTCCCTGCCTCCTAGGGCGGGTGTGGGCGTGGAAGTCACTGGTGTATCTGTGATGTGTGGAATGGTATCTGACACGTGCTGATGATTTAACAAACACTGGCATTGCTGTGTTGTGGGTATGTAAGCCTAGGATCCTTTGCAATGCCAGTTTTTGCACACATAATTTCTAGCCCTTGGCCCTCAGGTCTCCCCTCAGGACCTCAGGGTGGCTTGACTCATTCAGTAGTGGGGACAGATGGCCCAGGGGTTTTCCACCGGCTGCAGCCAGAGTTCTGTGAGCACTGTGCATGGAGCCAGGGTGGGTGGAGTTTCTGTGCCTTCTATAGCTTTGCCTGGAGAAGACTGACTCTGGTGGCAGCCAGGTCCAATCTTATTTTATGGTTGTGGGATGTTGACAAGCTTCTTCCTTATTGGTATGATCTGGAAGCCCAAAGTGCATTTAATGTGGGGGTGATCAGTGAATATCTCCTTCACAGCAGACACATTCCCAGGCTGAGCTCTGGGAGAGACTGCCAAACTGCAGTGTTTTGATGAAAAATCATAGTCTCATTCTCTTGATTCATCCTGCTTCCTGGGGATAAGGTAGCATCATGGTGCCTCATGTCCCACACAGATTTTCTTTTCTTTTCTTTTTTCTTCTTTTTTTTCTTTTCTTTTCTGGTACTGTGCATTGAACCCAGGGTCATTCTACCTCCGAGCTACACTCCCAGACCTTTTGATTTTGAAACAGGGTCTTGCTAAGTTGCTGAGTGTCTCACTAAGTTGCTGAGGTCTAGGAGATTTTCTTAGGGTATCCATGAAAATTGTGAAGTGCTATCTGCATGTGGGGATGGTATAATGCAGACACAGGTGGGAGCTGGCAGGAGGGGATACTGGGTAGTTTATACCTCCCGACACATCACCTCCAGAAGTTCCTGATGGTCCCATCAGCGTGCCATGGGCAGCGTGTGGTCATTTCCCACAAGTGCTTTGCAATTTACTTTGTAAGACCAGACTCAGGCTAAAGTGTGTGACACAGAAAGAGCCCGGCATAGGGGGGTGTAGAGAGAAGGAAGAGAAGGAA
Organism: Glis glis; assembly: GCA_004027185.1. Lineage (NCBI taxonomy): Eukaryota > Metazoa > Chordata > Mammalia > Rodentia > Gliridae > Glis > Glis glis. The sequence goes on along the minus strand of PVJS01020578.1, from coordinate 23,857 downwards.
GTTTAGTGGCAAAAGAGGGACTTTCGTTTGATGAGTGTAAGCAGGAAGTGGAGGAGGAGGCAGGGGTGTGTCAGAGAGGTAGAAAGAGCAATGGATGTGTGTGGCCGGGAAGCGAGGAGACTGGGTTGACTGGGCAGAATGGCACGTGGATTTGGGGTGGAGAGGGTCTGGCTGGAGCTGGGGCAACCTTGAAGCCCTATTGGTATAATTTTGACTTGAATCTGTGGGAAAGAACATGAGGCATAGTTGAGAGAGGGAGGCACAAGGAAGGACTTGTCTTCTGACTGCAGCCCACCTGGGAATCTTTCCCAGACACTGTCAAGAAAAGGGGCAGAGCTGGGCATGGTGGCACACGCCTGTATTCCCAGCACTTGGGAGGCTAAGACAGGAGGACTGCTGGTTTGAGGACAGTCTCAGCAACGCAGTGAGATGCTCAGTACTCTAGCAAGACCCTATTTCAAAACAAACAATAAAATTAAATTATAAAAAGGACTGGGGGTGTAGTTTGGAGGTAGAATGCCCCTAGGTTCAATCCCTAGTCTCACACACACACACATACACACACACACACACACACACACACACACACACACACACACACACGGGCAGAGCAAGGATTTGTGGCAGTGTGCAATAATATGCACATATAACCCAACATGTGCAACCAGCTGTGTCCCTAATTATCCATTATGTTTCGTAGGTCTTCAAGCCTCTTAATCCTCTGGGCCCTGAGCATGTAATCTACGGTTTACATAGACATGTTTCTTTTAAGCCTTAACAGGACCACACGTCAGCAGGAGAAACTGAGACACTGTATTCTAAAGAGCTTGGTTCTAGGAGCTGCCCCTTGAACCACTGTGAAGTGAGACTTAGGGTATAGGCTGCCTGGGTTCCTTCATTCAGCAATCTGGCTCCTAAACTTGGTTCTTTCTTCCATATCTTATAGAGAGGGGAAGGGGGGTAGCTGAGGGAGGTTATTTGGACAAATGACCATTTTAACCATGTCTCTTTAGGTACAGGTTGCTAGAGGTGGGGTGGGAGGAAGAGGGTTGCTTTCATTTGGGGTTTCCAATTACCCCAATGCTCATGTAGACTATTGGGGAATTGAGAGATAGAGGAGGTTAAGAAAGATAGATGCTAGAGCCAGGCGTGGTGGCACACACCTGTAATCCCAGTACTTGGGAGGCTGAAACAGGAGGATGGCAGGTGCAAGGCCAGCCATAGGGAGACTCTCAGCAACCTAGTGAGACCCTGTTTCAAAACAAAAATAAAATATAGCTGGGGGTGACGCTCAGAGGTAGAATGCCCCTGGGTTCAATCCCCAGAGGAAAGGAAAGGAAAGGAAAGGAAAGGAAAGGAAAGGGAAGGGAAGGGAAGGGAAGGGAAGGGAAGGGAAGGGAAGGGAAGGGAAGAAAGGAAAGGAAAGGAAAGGAAAGGAAAGGAAAGGAAAGGAAAGGAAAGGAAGGTTGGTTAATCCTCAGCCATGCAGGAAAGAGACAGAAGAAGGAGGAAGACTTAAGTCTGAGAGGAGAGGGAGCGGTCTAAGCTGGTGGTGGCATGAGGTACCCACAATACCCCAGGCACACCTGCCTCTTTGATAGGAGCATCTTTGCTAAGAGGGAAGGGTGTGAGGCTGTTGGTGGTAAGGACACTAGAAGGAGGTGGCTGTCAACCCCAGAGTTCCTCCTCTCCCCTCTCTGGAACTGCCACCAACGTTCTCCACTGTGTGAGTGCCCTCCTTCCACCCCAATGCCTCTTGTTCTCCTTCTCCGTGGACTGTGAGAATGGCAGGGTGCCCAGCAGGGTGTGGATATGAGTGTGAGTAGTGTGTGAGTGTGTCGTGGGGGCTGACTGACAGATCAGAGTGCAGGGGTAGACGGTGGGGCCACCCTTGGGCCCTGTAACCTGGAGCCCAGAGGACCCTTCGCTCAGCCCCACCGGCGGCCTGCAGCGCCCCCAGCGGCCAGAGCAGCTTCACACACTGACTGCAGAACCCGGAGCCACCTCAGAGGTAAGATCTGCCCTGGAGGCCAGGGCGTGGCTGGCCAGGAGGGGTGGGAGCAGCCGGGATGTTGAGGAAGAGCTGGCCTTGCAGAGCCGGAGAGAAGAGGGAGATGGGAAACTAGATCTTTGTGCCTCTCCGCCCCCTGGGCCCCTGCCTGGTGCACAGAATCCACGTCCCTTGGGCCCTGCCATCCGGGATAGAAATTCCTCACACAGTAGTTAAGTGTGTGAAGACTGTCACAAATATGGACATCCAAGGTCTGGAGGCAGGGATGGGGGAGGCCAGTGGTCATAGACGGAGGGGCCCAGATTTCATAGACCCTCACAGGGAAACAGGAAGTAGAACGGGTGGTGTTTGGGACAAGATACAAATCTTGCTTCTACTTATAGGTGCTCACGAAGCCAGTACCCTGGAAAGTTCCAGAACAAAGATGCCTGGGCCTTAGGAAATGGAGGTAGGAGACGGTGTCACCTGGAAGCTTTCATTTGGTCACTTGGCATGACCTTAACGGCAGACATTTGGGGGGCAAGAGGTGGTGACCCATAGGCCTGGGAGCTGGCGGAGAGGAGAGCTGGGCAGATGGCAGCCAGCCTGGCTCTCGTCCCTCCCCTCTGCTCCTGGTTCCCAGCACACTGGCCACTCCACCGTCCTCTTTCTTGTCCTCCTTCTTCTCCAGGTGGTGCTAGAGAAGACCCCAGGAGATTCTCTGGGGCTGAGAGGAGCCTTTGCTGCTACAACTTGGGCAGCAAGTTTCTTTGAAGGTATATATCCTAGGAGGTAAGGCTGGTTTGGACTCCCTGCAAGTTCTGGGGTCTGTTTCTTCCTGGGATGCACAAGGGAGAAATAAAACCATGAGCTTCAGACACAAGAAGTTGAAAAGCCTTGCTGGGGACTGATGCAGGGCTGGGACTGTGCTCCTCCTTTGGCTGCCCCATCCCTATTACTAACTCCACCCTCCAGTTCCTTAAATGGAAGAGTAGAGGTCCGAGGTCCATGGGAAGCAAGAGTAATTATAATTCATTAGCCCTCCCACCTAAAAGAAACCTGCATCTCCATGTGTGGTGGTACACACCTGTAATGCCACTACTTGGGAGGCTGAGACAGGAGGATCGCAGATTCGAGGCCAGCCTCAGCAATGTAGTGAGACACTCAGCAACCTAGCGAGATGAGACCCTGTTTCAAAATAAAAAATAAAAGGGCTGGGGGTGTAGCTCGGAGGTAGAATGCCTCTGGGTTCAACCCCCAGTACTACCACAAAAACAAAAAATAAAAAAAAGAGAGAGAAGAGAAACAGCAGCAGCAGGTATCACCTCCTGTTTCTGTCTGCACTTTGCCAACCTCTGCACTGCTTCCTGAGCCCCCAGACCTGGTGTTCTTCCAGATGCCCTGCCGGAGTCATTCCGCACCTGTGCATTGCGTGTGTGCTTTGTGCCAGGCTGCGCTAGGACCGACAGATTGGTCTGCCTGCCCCTAAGGTGCCGTGGTTTCAGAGGAAGGCTGGAATCAGGCCATTCCAATTCAGTGTAAGCAGACAACAGAAAGGGTGCGATACGCCAGGGACAGGTAGGAGGGGAAGCATCCCTATCTCTGGGCCAGGAGGTCCCTGGGGTGTCCAGGAAAGCTTTTTGAGCAGGTGGTTGTAATCAGCACTTGTTATGGGACTGTGCTAAGCACTTTACGAGGATCTAATCCTCAGAGAGCACTGTCGGAGGCCCAGAGGAGTTACCTCACTTAGCAGGTGGCGAGAGGTAGAGCAGAGTTCAAATTCAAACCCGAGGCCTGGGGCAGAGTTACAGCCTCTGTCTCCGAGCACCTTCACCTCCGCCGGCCAGCAGCAGGACAGAGCTGTCCAGCCCGGAGAAGCAGGTCCTGAGGGTGTGCTCCTTCACCTGCTCTCCCTCTCTTCTATTAGCTCGTCTTCAGTCCACTCTATGCTGCCGACAGAGAACCCACCCACACATCAGAGGATCCTCCTACGCTGTCTGCTGCGACCCGGATGGCTTCCTGTCCAGCTGAGGCTGCAGCTGAACTCCCGCGATGGGCACAGAGCCTCCATAGTCCTGTCTGGCCTCGGCCTCCCTCTCTGGCCTTATCTCCTTCTCAGCAGCCCTCATCCAACACAGACTGTTGGCAGCCTGGCTCCACACAGCGGGGCTTCCTGCTGGTCAGCCTCACTCCACACAGCCGTGCTCCCTCGGGCCCGGGCCTGGGCTCATGAATGCGTTTCTCTAAAACTACTCCTCTCCCCGGCCCTGGCAGATGCCTGCACATCGTTTGGAGTCAGGTCAGTTGTCACCGCTCTGAAGGCATTTCCTATCTCCCCAGCCTGGCTTGTTTCTTTCCTTCCTTAGTTTTGCACAGCTGTCCTACATCCCTGAACTCTGGGCTGTGGGATGGAGCTGGCCCCGCCAGCTGCTGAGCACTGGTTCCTGCCTCTCTTTCCAAGTCCATGTTCAGTGACGTCATGCGAAGCAGCTGGAAAGTCAGCTGTATGGGGAGTGTTTACACTGTAGGAATTGGCAAACAACAGATGCGTCCTCCTCCCACCTCAAGAGCCTGAGCACAGCCCCGACTCTGACTCGGCCCCTCCTTTTGCATGATCTGTGCATTTATCTATCTTGCTCCCAAACTGTTAGTGTTTCCAAGGCAGGGCCTGTGTCTTACTCATCTTTTTAAAGACAGGCCCAGCCTGGCACGGGGATGCATGGCTGCAATCCCAGTATTTGAGAGGCTGAGACAGGTGGATCGTAGGTTTAAGGCTAGCTTCAGCAACTTAGCGAGACCTTGTTTCAAAATAAAAATAAAATAGGGCTGGGGTGGGGGTGCAGCTTGGAGGTAGAATGCCCCTGGGTTCAATCCTAGTACCACAAAATAAATAAATAAAGGAAGGAAGGAAAAAGCCCAGCAGAATGTCTGCTACCATGTGGGAGATACCAGGAACCTGTCTCATGTCTCATGTGAGACATGAGACCTGCCCTAGTGAACTTGTCACTTAATTGCTGTGGTAGGTCACTCTGCTGCCACCCTAATCCTATGAGAACCACCACACCCACATCAGATTCCTGCTCAGAAGCCAGTAGGAGCTGCCTTTGCCTGTAATGACCAGAACAAGGCTCAGCATGAAGGAATGCTTTGTAACATTCCACATTGTTGTCAAATAAATCATTAAGTGATAAAACCCCAGCTCCTTACACAGCCTTCAGGACCCTTCATTAACCACCTCTGCTGTCGCTGCTCCCCCAGCGGGGATCTCCCTTCTGTTCCCACTGATCTGGTAGCCCCGGCACCCTGCGCGTCTTGTCCTGCGTCAGCTGTTTCCTTTACTTGCTGGCCAAGGCCTCTTCACTCTCCAATCTGCTGCTGACTTCTGGAACCCCTTCTGTGACAGCCTTTAATACAAGGGACTTTTCTCCATCCTCAGTGACACCTTCAGCTCCTTGGGGGAAGAGCAGACGCATGGAGAGCCTTGGATTCACCCCACCCCTCAACACCTAACATAGGGTCTCACCTGTCATAGGCCCCCAGAGTGATCTATACTTGTGGTCTGTATTTGCTCACATTGAAAAAAAAATAGATCCAGTACTTGGGAGGCTGAGACAGAAGGATCACAGGTTCAAAGCCAGTGTGCAGAAACTTAGCAAGACCATGTTTCAAAATAAAAAATAAAATAGGGTTGGAGGTGTACCTCAGAGGTAGAATGCCCCTGGGTTATATCCGTAGCGTGCATACACACACACACACACACACACACACACACACACACACACGAGCCCAACTAGACATGTGCAAATCCCAGCCTCTGGTCAGCCACTCTCTGGCATTGATTTGTGTAGCAAACGCCAACCGAGTGTCACTGGGGTTGGGCAGTGTGCGGATCATGACCAAATCCAGTATCAGCCTCGCTGGCCCTGAGCATCAGGTCTCACCGTGGTGGAGCTGGCCTTGAGATTTGATCTTTTCTTTGTTCCCTTTCCTTCTGGTTCATGGCCACATAGTCACCCCTGGCTGACCGTAGCTAGTGAACTGCAGCCAGAGTGAGCACTGGGTAAGGGTGTGGCAGGGAGTTGGAGAGTTACGCCTGGAGAGAGGTTTGGTGGGGAGCCGGCCGAGGAGGTGCCTCTGAGTGCTTCTGAGGAGCACTCAGAATGGGAGGAGCTGAAGTGGTGAGTTAAGCACACGCTTTGGAGTCAGACGACCTCAGACCTCAGTTTGGATCTCAACTCTTCCAGTGGCTTAACATGTGTTGTTTACCTTTTCTGGGCCTCTATTATCCTATATATAAAGTGGGGATAACATTGCCAACTTTATAAAAGGAAACTTGGGGAGAAGGTTGAACTAGACAGTGTAAGAGTGTTTAGCACATGTCTGGCACATTTTAGCGGGCCCTGCATGGTAGCTATTTCAGTAGTGTTACCTGTTCTCTCTTTTAATTGGAAGCAGAACGAAAGGTTTCCCAGCAGCAGAAAAGCCGAGCCTTGACTTCCAGGTAGTGATATGGAAGTGGAGCCACTGGATTTTGAGCCATGAGCTAAAGTCTGACGACTCAAGGTATGTTCCATGGACCAGTGGCATCAGCATCACTGGGAGCTGGTTCAAAATGCAGAATCTCATGTTCTACCTCAGGCATACAAGGTGCCCACGTGCTCAGGAGAGTCCTTGTGTGATCACTTCAGTAGTCTCGCCCCTCTCCCCTGGGCTAACAGGCATCTGCCTGCAGCCAGATACGCACTATGAGAACAAGAAGTGTGTGGGAACAGAGGGGCTGAATCCCATCCCGCCCCGTTAGAGGAGCCACCAGTAGGACCAGTGTCTGCATGAACTTCCCCTTTCTGCCCAGCAGATGGCGAGTGTGTACTGGTGCTTCTAGAAGGCTGTTAAATTGCTAGGACAGGAGAGACTCCCCACCCCACCCGTTGGCTCCTGCCAGGTCTGGGGTGGTGTCTGACATGCCCGGTGTGGATGCTTTCCTCCTGCATCCCTCTTGGATGCAAAGCCTTGCTCCCAGTACCTGGCTGAGGAAGGATGCTCACATATGGATTCCATGGGTCTCCACTCCCCCTCTACACACCTGTATAGAAGTAGGCATTTGCTCCCATTAGCAACCAGGTTCTAGGTTAAACTAAAATGTAAAATGGAACAAATTTTTAAAGTGATATTAAGCTGGGCATGGCGGTGCATGCCTGTAATCCCAGTACCTGGGAGGCTGAGGCAGGAGGATCATAGGTTCAAGGCCAGCCTAGCAATGTAGCAAGAGTCTCAACAGCTAGCAAGACCTTGTTTCAAAACAAAAAATAAGCCAGGCGTGGTGGCACACGCTTGTAATCCCAGTACTTTGGGAGGCGGAGACCGGAGGATCTGGGTTCGCGGCCAGCCTCAGCTCTCTTGCGCCCTCTCTCTCTCTCTCTCTCTCTCCATCTAGTGAGGCCCTCCGCAACTTTGTGAGACCCAGTTTCAAAATAAAGTATAAAAAAAGGGCCGGGGGTGTAGCGCGGAGGTAGAACGCCCCTGAGTTCAATCCCCGGTACCGCAAAATAAATAAATAAATAAATAAATAAAAAGGGTTGGGGTATAGTTTGGAAGTAGAATGCCCCTGGGTTCAGTCCCCAGCACAAAAGAAAAAGAAAGAAAGAAAGGAGAGAGAGAGAGAGAGAGAGAGAGAGAGAGAAGAGGAGAGAGGAGAGGAGAGAGGAATGAGGGAGGGAGGGAGGGAGGGAGGGAGGGAGGGAAAAGAAAAAGAAAACAGTGATATGATATGGCAAAGGTCACCAGACACCAAAAGCCATCCTTCTATGCTAATGAGGGGAAGAGGAGCCCTGCTTGTGAATCCAGAGGGCTTGTGGAACCCGGTTGGTGGGTCAGGTTGCAATGGTGGGCTGGTGATGAAAGCAGGGGATCTTTCTTGTCAGTCTTTTGCAGAGTCCTCAGCCCAGTGCCCTGGGTGGCAGGATAGGATGCTAGAAACTAGACTCCAGTCTTGGCAACCATCTGTTTCAATTCCAGTTTGGCTACCTATTAGTTGTGTGCCTTTAGGCAAGTTAATCAATCCTTTGGTGTCTCAGTTTCCCCATCTGTAAAATAGAGATAATGGAAGCATAAATTGCATACTACTCTGTGGTGTTTAAGTGTTTTTTTGGTACATATAATGTACCTCGCACATGGCAGGTGCTAAACAGGTCGGTCTCTCTTTCTCTCTCTCTTTCTCTCTCTCTCTCTCTCTCTTTCTCTCTCTCTCTCCCTCCCTCCCCCTCCCTCTCCAATACTGGGGATTGAACACACATGTTAGGCAAACACTACCTCCCCTGTGTGTTAGTCTGGTTTTCATTGCTGTGGCCAAAATACCTGACAAGAACAACTTAGAAGAGGAAATGTTTATTTGGCTCATGGTTTCCGAGGATTCAAGCCATGGTCAGCTGGCTCCAAGGCAGAAATGTCACAGTGGCAGGGCTTGGAGGAAGAAAGCTGCTCAGCTCATGACAGCCAGGGAGCAGACGGGAGAAAGTAAACCCTTCAAGGGCATGTTCCCAATGATCTCCTTCCTTTTATTAGGTCCCACCACCCAGTAGTAGTTCATTCAGCTATCAATGGATTCATCCATTTGATCAATGCATCAATCCATCAAGTGAATTGATCCACTGATGAGATCAGAGTCCTCATGATGCAATCATTGCCTAAGAGCACCACCTCTGAACCTTGGTGCCCTGGGGACCATGCTTTAACACAAGAGCTTTTGGGGGGCATTCGAGTTCCAAACAATAACACCCAGCACACTCTGCCCTTCTTGAAGGGGTAGCTGAGGCCCCAGGAAAAGATTCCAGAGAAGGAAGGCCCCCAGAGTTGACACTATCTCTTCTTCCTCTCCAAGTCTCCTTCTCCTCTTCCTCCTCCTCCTTCTCCTCTTCCTCCTTTTTCTCCTCCTCCTCCTCTTCCTCTTCCTCTTCCTCTTCTTCCTTCTCTGTTTTCTTCTTCTTCATTGAACACAGGGGCATTCTACCTCCAAGCTACAGCCCCAACTCATCTATCTATCTATCTATTTATCTATCTATCTATCTATCTATCTATCATTTTGAAACAGGGTTTCACTAAGTTGCTGAGGCCTTGAACCTGCGATCTTCCTGTATCAGCCTCCCAAGTACTGGTGGCCGATGCCACCATGCCCAGCTCTAGGTCTTCTTTACATTACAAAAGAAGCCAGATTAGCTCATCTTCCTGTGTGTCTACCACTGGGGCACTATGCTCATCTACTGGTGGGTCCAGTGTGCGCCAGGGGGTCAAGGTAAGTGATGCACCTCTGGACAGGCCCTGGGCCCTTAAAAGACAGGCCTCTGCTGGACTTAGGCCTGAGAGATGAGCATCTCTGTACTGTGACTGTCTCTAAGGTGCCCCTTCCCTGAGGCGGTGAGGCCAGATCTGTTCCCATTTTGTGTCTGTTGCTCCTCAGCACCCCCTAGCTGCCCTTGCCGGGGGTGCAGCAGGCAGCCCCTGTGAGATGCTCCTCATAGCCATGTGCCCAGAGAGGGGAGAGGGAGTTCTAGACATGCTCACTTAGCATCCTGTTAACCTGGCTCTCCATCACAACATCAGATGACTCATGCCGCACCTCCTCAAGATGAGATCTACCTAAGGATTTTATCTGTAGGGTTTGCAGGGGTTATCTTAGACACTTGGAAGACTGAAACTTGGAAGAGAAACCCAAACCATGGCTAGGTCCAGATCCATTTGTTTTCTTGCATCTCCCCAAGCCCACTCTGCAGCTTTCTTCATCAGGATGCTTAATTATGTGGTTGATGTCCTCATGCACCTTGTGATGGACTATCCTGCCTGGGGCCTCACATGTGGTATGCTCACATGTAGTATGCTCTAGCTGTGGAAGGGACATTAGTATACTCTAGCTAGTTGAGAAGACCTCCTTAACTTCAGGGGCCCAGGCTGAGCCCTCAGCTCATTCCTGGCTACACCAGCAACTTGGTATCTGACCATGAACAATTTCTTCTCAACCCCAGATCTTCCTGAGTTCCCCAACTTGCAATGATCTCAGTTGACATCACCTCGGATTCTGGAACCAACCCTAACTCACTGATGGGATGTGGGACTTTTGAGCAAGTGGCTTCCATGCTCAGACCTCCGTCTCATCACCTGTAAAACGAGGGCTCAGCTAGATGACCTCTAAGCACTAATATCCTGCGAGTCAGCCAGGTGAGATGGTGCATACCTGTAATCCTAGTATTTTGGGGGCTGAGACAGGAGGATCACAGGCCAGCCTTGGCAATATAGTGAGGCTCTCAGCAATTTAGTGAGATCCTGTTTCAAAATTTAAAAAATAAAATGGGGCTGGGATGTAGCTCAGAGGTAGAATGTCCCTGTGTTCAATCCCAGTATCCCCCAACCCCCAAACACACAAATGTATATCCTGTGATTCTGTGAACACTGATTGATCACAGGCACCAGGTGCCTTGTAGTTCAGGGACTGTTATTGCCAGGTGGTGGTGACAGCCCGAGGTATCCCACAGAGGGCTTGGGATGGACCGAGTCCATCATCAGTGCCAGCATGACATGGCTGGGTGGAGGCAAGCGGGAGATCTAGGACAGGAGAGGGGTCAGGAAGATGCTTGGAAGCATGGCTTGGGCTTCATCACTCCTTCCCTCTGCTGGTAGATAGAGGATGAAGACTAGAGTCACTGAGGGGAGGGTCCCTCTTGTTCTTCAGCCCTGCTTCTGACTGCTCTCCCTCCCTTTCCTCCCCTGCTTCTGACTCTCTCTCTCCTTTTCCTCCCACGTTCTCTCTGTCCAGGGTCAGTCAGTGGCCATTGCTGCCTGCTCCTCCTACAGTCGAGCACCCTTCCCCAGTGGCTTCAACATCGTCATCCTCCTTAAACCCTCAGGCTCATCATTCTTTATCTCAACTTCTGCCACCAGACATACCTGAGGGACAAGCAGGAAGAGCTGACTTAAAGGGAAGGACTGAGGACTAAAACATACAGAGCTGTCCCATGGAGACTTAGCATGGCTTCTAGCCTACCTGTGCCGAGCAAATCCTCTGGGGTGACATTTCATCCAATGAAGGAAGCAGAAGCCTTGCCTCCTTTCTAGAGTATAGGAGGGAAGAAATGGACCCAGCATTCTGGACTCACCTCTGTTAGAGCACTTCTCAAAGGGATTTGTAACTGTTTGTGATCTCCTTCCTCTACTAGATGTAGAGGGACTTTCTTATTCTCAATGTTCCTCACACCTGGCACAGCATCTGAATAATTGTGCCTTTGGGTTCTTGGATTCCAGGACTGAAACTCATGACCTCTGTTGAAGAACAGTCCTGGGAATGGAAGAAGTCAAGGCTGGTTCAATAGCTAACCTTGGATTCCAGGACTGGCAGTCATGACCTCTGGTGAAGAAGGAGTGGAGGAAGTCGAGGCTGGCTCAATAGCTAACCATGGATTTTGGAACTGGCAGTCATGACCTCTGGTGAAAAAGGGTCCTGGGAGTGGAGGAAGTCAAGGTTGGCTCGATAGCTAACCTTGCAGTGGGAAAGTGTGGCTGAGATATCCAAAAGTGTGGGTCTGTTTTATTTCTAGCATGTCTCTGTAAAGAGTTAGCTCTGCATATCTTTTTGTTCACCACTGCCTGCATGTGTATCTATATACTTGGATGATTCTGTGTGTGTTTGTGAATGGGGCCAGAGAAAGGGCTATGTGCATGTGTCTGAACATGTGTTCCCAAATATACATGCATGTTTCCGTTTGAGTTGTTTGCTTATTTCCTCCATAAATCTCTGAAAGTTCCATGCTGGCAAATAAAAGCCACTGAGATCAGCGATTCTCCTGTCACAGTGGGAGACATGGAAGTCCACTGAGAAATCTCTGAATACATGCTCTGCTAAGAGCCTCCAAACAGGGGACAAGGAAGAAATGGGACAGAAATGGGTATAACCAAGCCGAGTATGGTAGCACATACTTGTAACAGCAGTATTTGGGAGGCTGAGACAGGAGGTTCACAGATTTGAGACCAACGTTAGCAATTTAGTGAGACTCTCAGCAACCTAGTGAGACCCTGTTTCAAAACAATAAAAACAACAAAAAACAAAACAAAAAAGACTGGGGGTGTAGCTCAGAGATAGAATGCCCCTGGGTTCCATCCCCAGTACCACACATACATGCACCAAAAAAAAATTTAAAAAGAAATAAAAGAAAGAAAAAGGTATAATCATCCTCTTCCAAAGGGGAATATAGGACTGAGATCCCATGGTATGGTAGAAGCAAATGTCTACTGAGCCGTTTAAACTCAGAACTGGATGGGTTCCTGGAAAATAGCTTGTCTAGGAGCTGTCTCTATGCCTCCAGTATTGTTATTCCTCTTCACCATTGCTCCCTTTGGCTTTTTTTAACCTGTAGGTAAATTTTTACTTTTCAAAGGCTCAATAGTCAATAAAAAGAACTTTTGAAAGTTATACAGGGCTATTTGGGGACTACTTATTTATCGGACAATCTAGCTAATCAACTCAAGGCCAGACAGGGCTACATCCTGTAGACAGAATAGTCACAGAAAATTCCCCATAAGTTACGCCGGAAGTGAGCACATCCCACATACTTTTCCATGAGCAGGCTGGGTGCCTTTGGATGTGGCTGCCTGTTTTAAGGCAAACTTGTTTTTTTTTTTTTAAACACATAGGAGTAAGGTCTCCTTGCTTGGCAGCCAGGATGAGAGGAAAATTAGTCATTCCAGATGTCAGAGCTAATATGTGTCCAGTTCTTCATGGCCTGGTTAAGGAACACAAAGGGGAGTGCTTTGTGCCAGGTCAGACGGAAGTGTGGCCTTGGCTGGGGATGTAGTGTGACAGACAGGTGTCGGGGGAGAGTTCTAGGTAGTAAAGATACTACCTCTGGTTATTGGTGTAGGGCGGCTGTGTTGATATTATAAAACAGGAAGTTATTTATATTGGGCAAAACAGAGTCAAATTCCCAATTAATATGATAGAAGTGCATCTCTATGAATGACTTAAGTGAATGTTAACCAAGGGTCCTGGCTGGATTCTTAAAGGTACACCAGGACAGGGCCAAGCTATCCCCAGACAGTGCTCATTTGCCAAGTCAGGGAGGCTCAGAGATTCCATAAACAAAAGAGGGGGCCAGCCCTTCATCCCTGTCTCCCAAGAGGGTCTACTGGCTAATGTTATTGGTTCCTGGCTGTCTCCTCATAAATCAGGGTACAACTAATTGAGGGAATAAAAACCACCCCGACTGGGAAAGCTTTACAGCCCCCATCCAGCTCGGTGTTCTGTGGGGGACACCCCGTCCCTGCCCATCCGTGTATGCACTCCTTCGTCCACTCTGCTGACCACATTCCCCCAAGGGCTGCTGCTGCCTGACTCATTGCCTTGGAGCCAGGAATCAGAAGGAAAGGTCATTTGTCCCTTTCCTCACCCTCTTTTTCTCTCTTTCTTGCTGTTCTCTGTATAAATGGAGGAAACTTCTTTTTTTTTTTGCGGTACCGGGGATTGAACCCAGGGGTGTTCTACCTCCGAGCTACACCCCCAGCCCTATTTTTTATTCTTTATTTTGAAACAGGGTCTCACTAAGTTGCGGAGAGCCTCACTAAGTAGCTGAGGCTGGCCGTGAACCCGGATCCTCCTGTCTCACTGAGGAAACTTCTTATAAAGAGGCCAGTCTTTGTCTTTTGTCTTTGGGTAGTCTTTGGATAAAATGTCTGTTACGAAAGAAATCCAGGGTTTTAGTTGGCGTTTTGGAAATTTAAACCCAGCAATAAGGATCTGGGATCTCGTGGGTGCGAGAGCTTCGGGTGGTCAGCAAGATGCCGCGGCAGGAAGAGGGGAGAGAAGAGCAAAGGAAAATGTTTTAGAGGAGTTGAGAGGTCAAGGGCTCATGGGTAAAACAAGGGAATATTTATTTAAAGCAGACTGTACTGACATTATTAAGTTGCAAACTCACTCGCTGGGGAGGCAGCCCTGGGGTCTCAGAACACCTGGATTCAGCATCTGCCCTCTTCCTGGCTGGAAGCAGGGGACATGGGCCAATCCACAGCATCTCCTAGTGCCTCTTCCATGTATAGAACTCAGGATAAGTGGTGACACACACACACACAGAGGTATGGTGGTGTGTGCCTGTAATCCCAATACTTGTGAGGCTGAGACAAGAGGATTTCAGGTTTGAGGCTGGTCTCAGCAACTTAGCAAGACCTTCAGCAACTAAGCAAGACTCTGTTTCAAAATAAAAAATAAAAAGGCTTGGGGTAGAATGTAGCTCAAAGATAGAATGCCCCTGGGTTTAATACCCAGTACCACAAAAAAAAATACAACTCACAAAATTTAGCAATGCAACTGTAAATAAAACATAGGAAAAACCCAATTCTGAAAATAATTAAAAATAAGAATGTAAACACAAAAATGTTAACAATGACTGCCTCTAGATGGTGAGACTGTGGATGTTTTAATTTTCTTTGTATTTTTCCTGGTTTCTACAATACCTGTTCTTTTTATAATCATAAAAGTATTTAGTATTATAATGTGATGAATCCAGGATGCCTAGACTAATTTTTTTCTGAGAACAATTGAAGGGCTTATTCGATTTGCTCTTTAGGTCTTCATTATGGACATAGATGCACACTGTCAACCCTGTTGACCTTTCAGTCTTTCAACACATAAATACTAAGGACTTGCTGCGTTCTAGGTGTTGGGCTTAGTGTTAGAGATCTAGACACAAAACAAACTTGATTTCCTCTGTAAGGTCCATGTAAATGCTTAAAAGGTTACATGTTTATCAACATCCACTGCTCTAAGGAAAGTTACAAAATAAGCCAGTCTTGTCCCAGCATAGGAGTGAAAGAGGACTTTGTACAAAGATTTAAACACAGCATGGGTCGCAGTGGCACAGGACTGTAACCCCAGTATTTGGGAGGCTGAGATAGAAGGATTACAGGTTCAAGGCCAGCCTCAGCAACTTAGTGACACCAAACAAACAAACAAACAAACTAAAAAAGGGCTGGGAGTGTAGCTTGGCAGTAGAGTGATCCTGGGTCCAATTCCAGTACCAAAAAAAAAAAAAAAATTCAACATAATGTCAAAATGTGACTGTAGGTCTGATTACCACACAGGCCTGGTCCAATTTTTCTGTGGTGACTCCATTCCTTGGGCTGAAGGGAGCTCCCAGGACATCGGTACACATCCAAGAGCTAGTCTAAAAGTCCTTCTTCAAGGCCATGAAATCCTAGATAGTTAAATAACAATTCACATCTAAACACTGACTTTCACACAGACCATGGACCCATTTGGGATTAATAGGAAGGGCTTCTTATAGTAAGAATCTAAGGGGTGTTAGAGAAAAAATTGTTAAATGATACTTGTCAAAACATGGTAAGGTCCATCAAGGTGGGCAGAAGGTCCTCTGCAATGAGGTCCCACAGTGGCGGAATGAGATTAACTCCAAACACAGCCTGGGCAGGTGGGGATTGAGAGCCAAGGAGCAGGGTGGATGTCAGCAGATGGAAAATGACTAAGGGGGTTCTGGCTAAACTGAGTTAACAGGAGGAGGCTTGCTGCAGACAGGCCAGGGTGATCAGACATCACTTGGGGGGTGGTAGAGGAAGAGGAACCTGATCAGATATGGAGGATGGTCGGATATTGATGATGGGGAGTTCTTTGCTAAAAGTGAATTTTATAAGAAAGTGCACAGAAGAACCTAGGAAAAGATTCAGAAGCCTGACTAAAGTTTGGCCAAGCAAAGAACCTTTACCAGGGGGATCCTGATATCTACAGTAATAGTCCATCCATAGTAGTGAATGGTAGCGATGCCTGAACTAGCTCTTTTGAGTTACAAATGACCTTAGTATCTAAAAACTTTTCTTTGAGAAATGAAGTAAAGGTCCTTTAGAGATGAAAAGAGACATGTCCAGAACCAGTACAGTGACAGAGCTGAGATTGGACCTTGGCTACTTAACTCCCTGCCCGTGGCTCTATGTCCTTGAGGACTGGGTCAAGGTGGAAAGAATGTCTTCTCCCCTCCCGGATCTGCATCCTGCTTTTAAGATAGCTCATCCCTAGCCAGGCGTGGTGGCGCATGCTTGTCATCCCAGTACTTGGGAGGCTGAGACGGGAGGATTGCAGGTTCACGGCCAGCCTCAGCTACTTAGTGAGGCCCCCTGCAACTTAGTAAGACCCTGTTTCAAAATAAAGAATAAGAAAATAAGGCTGGGGGTGTAGCCTGGAGGTAGAATGCCCCTGGGTGCAATCCCAAGTACCGCAAAAAAAAAAAAGATAGCTCATCCCTCTGGAAAAAAATTAATATTAGACTTCTGATTTCTACTGTCTCCCACCATCCCGTCTTCTTCCTTCCCTCCTTTCTTTATACACAAAATACTTCCGTACTGATTCAATTTACCACTTAGCTCTGTTGCAAACTATCAAGATAGGAGCAGGATGGAAAAAGGCAGAAGGGAGGAAGACACAGAGGGAAAAAAATTTAAATAGCCTACTTTTAAAAGCAAGGGAGAAAACGATCTGTCTCAGTGTCCAGATTCTCAAGGAGCCAAAACATAAATGCAGGTGTGACTTGTGGACCTCCAGAATCACAGTCAAGAGCTCTATACATGCTCTCCAGCCAGCCCCTGCAATGCAGTCACGGCCCCTAACCGGTCCTAACCGGTTCCTTACTGCATATGTCTCCCAGCACTTCTGCTTCCCTGACAGCTGGTTTCTACAACTAGTCCGAAGGCCATTGACGGCCTTTACGGCTTCCTCCTCCACACTATTGTGAGTTCCTACGCCCTCTAAGCCCTAGCTCAGTTAACAAGGATGCGTGGCCTCGTGAAGAAGAATCATACTTCCTCCCTGTTCCCTGAAATTAATTAATGAATTAACTCACTATTTCACTTTAATTAAACACTAAAACAGGATGAGCAGCACCTCCAAATACACTACACAGCTGCTGTCTTCCATGAGCATTGGTAGAGCTTGAAGGTAGCATAAAACATAAGAAATATTAAATTATAAAAAGATTATGCTTTGGGGGGAATACCAGGGGTTGAACCCAGGGAAATTCTATCTCTGAGCTACATGCCCTGTCCTATTTTATTTTTTATTTTGAAACAAGTTCTAAGTTGCTGAGGGCATTGTTAATTTGCTAAGGCTGGCCTCAAACCTGCCCTCCTCCTGCCTCAGCCTCCCAAATACTGGGATTATAAGCATGTGCCACCATGCCCAGCTAGATTATGCTTTTTATACTCAAGTTGTGAACTTTGTGGCTTTGTGACAATGTGAACTTACTGTACAGGGGGGCTCCTCTAGGGTCTCAACCACTGTGGCAGCTTTGCATTACATCAAGTTGGCTAGACTGAAATGTTTCCCAGAATTCCTTTCCCTGTGTGTTTCCCATTAGAGTGGGGATCAGAGTCGGTTTTGCTGGAGATTTGAAGGAAAGAAGTGAAGCCACAGCCCTGTTATTCTTCACTCTGAGAAGGCCGGCAGGTGCGCCTGCAGTTCAGCACAGTGTGGCTCATATGTTGACTCATGCCCTTGGTGTGGGCAGCAGTGGGGCCTGCAAGTCTCCCACTTCCCCCTGGCCCATTCTTCAGCCTCTATGAGTACTAGGCTAGGTGTGTGCTTAGCTCCCAGACCAGAGAGCACCAACTTCTCCTGCAGGGCAAGCATATCATCAAGGTTGGCGGCAGAGAGAGCCGAGTTGGGCTCCATCTTCCCTGTGGGTTCAGCTTGTCTTGCCCTCTCCCACTTGACCTCTACCCTCCCTTCTCAGCTGCCATCCCGGGAGACCTTGAGCTCCAGAGCCAGCCATGGAGACCATAGCCTCACAGTGAATGTTCAAGCAGCCCCTGCCACTGCAGAGAGTCAACTAATGCTTTGTTACACACATATCTTATGAGTTCTGCTTCTCCGGTAGAACCTTGACTGATCCAATCTCCTTGTTATGTATACCAACTCCACTAACTTCCTGGAAATCCTGGAGTAAAAATGGAGAGAAATCGTCCTGATGCTGTGTTATGGTTTGGGTCTGAAATGTCCCCCCAAATCTCATGTGTTGAGAGCTTGCTCCCCAAGGCAGCAGTGCTTGGGGGGGGGTCTTTAAGAGGGCTATGACCTCATGAATGGGTTAACCACTGATGGATTCATAGCTCAGTGGGCCATTGGGAGGAGGTGGACACTTTAGGAGGTATGGTCTTAGGTGGAGGAAGTAAGTCACTGGAGGATGTGTCCTTGAAAGGCATATTGGAAGCCCCACCTCTTTCTCTCTCTTTGCTTCCTAGTGGTCATGAGGTGAGCAGCCTCCTCTGTCCACACGCTCCCGTCACCATGATGTTTTGCCTCACTGTACGCCCCAAAGAGACTTGGTCAACCATGGACCGAAACCTCTGAAAACATGAACCAAAAAATTCTTTACTTCTTTAAGTTGATTTTCTCAGGTGTTCTGTCATAGAAGCATGAAACTGACATGGAAAGGCAATATTTGAACCTGCATGAGAACTGAAGAGTGGAGAGGAGGCTGACTCTGAGCGTCATTGTAGAGAAGTGAGTGTCTCCCAGATGAACAGAGAGCAGCCTCCAGTGGAGGAAGGTGTGAACTTCACCAGCGATCTGATACAACCTTACGGGCCGCTCTGAAGCCCCAGACCCAGGTTACCTTCCTACATTAGGGCAGCTATATAAGAGGATATCTGATGCTTTAAGAACAACAAAGAAGTCTAAGAACAGAGATCTGAAATTCTTGGCTTTTAAGGGGAAAATTCTCAATTCACATGTAAGGAAAGATTAAAAGTATAGGGGATTGAGCACGACTTTTCTTCTTTCTTTTCTCTCGTCTCCTTTCATCCCCCCATCCAATAAAACCACAGGAAGAGAGATTAGACACTTGTCCTAGATGTAAATGTGGAGACCCCATGCCATGCCCCACCCTCACTTTGGATATCTAAGAGTGGAGAGACCTTGCTGAAGTCCAGGGAGGTGACAAGTCCTGTAGGTGAAAGGCTGAATATAGAAATGGACAATAACAGACAGCATATGGAAACAGATCTCAGCCTCACAATCTGCAGCAGCTGGCTCAGGAAACAAACCCATTATCTACAGTAACCAGTCCAGGAAATCAGGCAGCTATCTCTAAGTCAGATAGACTTTTAGGAAGTCAGACCACACTAGTTCTAGAAACTGGGTCCAGGAAAAACAATAGCAACTTCTGTATGTTAGCTTTCTGCAACTATAACAAAACACCTGAGATAAACATCTTATAAACAGGAAGGTTTATTTTGATTCATAGTTTTGGGGGTTCCAGTCCATGATCTGTTGACCACATTGCTTTTGGTCCTCAGGGGAGGCAGCAGGGACTCATGGTAAAGTAAAACTGCTCACTTCATGGCCAGGAAGCAAAAGGTAGCAAGGAGGGGGCTGAGGTCCTCTCAATCCCCTGCAAGGACACACCTCCAATCACCTAAAGGCCTCCCACTAGGCCCCTCCTCTTAAAGGTGACACCACCTCCCAAGAGAGGCTCCCTAGGGACTAATCCTTTACCACATGGGCCTTTGGGGTATGTTCAAGATCCAAACTATAGTGCCCTGTAACAATTAGCTTCAAGTGATATGTACTGGCAGCTTCCCTAATTTTTGTCCCTGTTTCCATCTTAGGGCCAACCAGAGAAAGCCAAATATGTAAATATGTGGCCCTACCTTACTACACAGGATGGCTTCCTTCTATTTAGTCTGCCTACAGCTTCCCATGCTAACAGCCTCCAACCAGGCACACCTGAAACCTTCCCCTTTTCCCAGTAAAGCTTTTCCCACTCTTCTACCTGCCTTTGAGTTTCTGCAAAATGCAAATGACAGTGACTGTTTCCCTGGCTTTAATGAGCTCGGAACAGTTTTTGCTTGTTTCCTCTTGGATGGTCTTGAGTTTGTCCACTTAGAGGAGTCTCCTGTGCTAGCACAAAGCAGCAGACTTAAGGTCAGATGGTGGCATGTCCTGCCTAAGCTGGGGAGTGCTGGAGACAGTGCCCCAAATGTCCCACGGCTTTGTAGTAGAGGAGGTAGAGTTGAAAGACAAAAATGCGGAATAACCAGTTCCTTTAAATTTCATAAAATAAGATTTAGCATAAACATGCTTTATTCAGTATTTGGGACATAGTTATGCTTTCAAAAGCACTCATTATTTACATGAAATTCAAATGTGACTGGGCATCATGTATTTTTATTTGCAAGGTCTGGTAATCCTACAAGAGGGCAACTAAAAGTTCTCACATCCCGCCCCCATAAGTGGAAGTAAGAAGCTAGGAGAGGACAGGAATGTGCCAAGGAAGTCAGACTACAAGGAGGTGCAGAGCGAGAAGGGGACGTGGATGACAGGGGACATGGACATTAGAGGTGACTTGGATGACCTTCCCAGCGATTGGGCGAGGACATAGCTGTAGGAATGGGTTGCTAGGGTAGAAAAGGCATGCCCAAGAACTGGCAGGGAAATGACCGCTCATTAGAGAGGCATCTAAGGCCAAGGCCTGTCTACACCTAGTAAAGGACGCCTCCTCCCCATGAGTGTAGCAGCTACCTTAGTGTGCGCACTGCTTCCCTGCCCCGTTGACCCCAGGAGGAAGGGAAGGGAATGGAGAAATATCCTAAACATGACTGAGTGGCTAACCTAAAATGACATTTTAGGACTTCTAGAGGAATCATGTCAACCCTGCAAAATTTGACTTGTCTACCTACAAATGACTGGCTTCATTTTCTGCCTTTGTAAATGGAGGCTAAATATTAGGAAGGAAAGCCAATGATAAGGAATGAATATTTTGATACATGAATTTATTGTGTCTGAGGCTTTCAAAAAATTAATACCACTGGGCTTGGTGGTGTACACCTATAATCCTAGTACTTGGGAGGCTAAGAAAGGAGGATTGCAGGTTCAAGGCCAGTCTTAGCAACTTAGTGAGACCTTGTTTCAAACTAAAACATTAAAAAAGGGCTGAGGATGTAGCTTGGAGGTCAAATGCCCCTGAGTTCAATCCCCAGTACCAAAAGCAAAAGAATACCATATCCACAATATACATGAGCTTTTCATCTTTTTAAGTGCCAGTTGGAGAGATATATGACACCTTTTGAAAAAATAAACTCTCCTAGCAAGTCCCCTGACCCTTACCCTGCCATCTGGTGACTTCCCAGGGAGCCATTTTCTCGAGAGAGATATGGTGAATCTCACTTTCCTTGGTCTGCCTTATGAAAACAATAGAGTTGCTTTTTCATTTTCCAAATATCAATCTGCATTATGATACTGAATGAATACTTTCTTCCACCTTTGCGTTCCCCGCCCACAGCCATAATGTTGACAGGCTCCATGAAGTCCAAGTCTTTGCTTACATTTAAAGTTCACCGTGACCTCCTGATCCTTCCTATGCCGCAGGTTGAAGACTGGGATCGTGACCATAGTAGAGTCACCTTGGATCGAGGGCTTGCTGGGTCCCAATTACTTTTCTTATGTGTGTCATGGCTCCAGGTCATAACCTGTGAATGAGGCATTCTCATCTGTCCAAGAGGTTAAGCAACTTGCTCAGGGTAGCACAGGGAGTGTAACGCAGTAAAAGGTGGAATGTGGTTTGAACCCAGATTCGTTTTATTCCAAAGCCTGTGAGATTTCCACTCTGCTGCACTGCTCAGCTGCAAGATTCCCTAATTCACAGGGAATTCCTGTGTTTGGGGTTGGCTCTAATTATAGTCTTCCTAAAGAGGAATGTCTCGGGCTCTCTTCCTGGCATGGATTGTAGCTTCTTCCTAAAATTTCATTTATTAATACACTCTTTATCCCATGCTGCATACCAGACGCCAGCCTAAGCAGTTTATAAATACTAACTCACCTAATCTTTCAACAATCTCATGAGGTTAAAAACCCTTATTATACTCTCATTCTACAGATAGAGAAATGAAATCACAGAGAAGTTGAGTGTCTTCCCCAAGGTTCCACAGCCATAAGTTCCACAGAGCCAGGTTTGCACCCATCGCCAGTACATGGCCCTCCTTCCTTCAGATTTGGATTTCCCATGCTAGCCTATGTCCTTCTTCCTGTTCAGTGCTGAGAAGGTGACGGGGTCAAGGGCTCATTTTCCCCTAAGGATGGTCCTGAATAAGGGTGAGTCTTTTATAGATGTTCATCAGGAGGGGTAGGCTGACGTGGCCCAGCTGCAGTTCCCAGCAGCTCTGAGTTCTGTCTCAAAATCAGGATTGTCTCCATTTCCAGTGTTTGCACAGTGTTAATGACCTCTGTGGAGGCTGCTTCTGTAGAAATTGAAAGCGAAGTCTCTGAAGCCCCACTCATCAGGGTCTGGGTGTTCCCAGCTCTCCTATCCATGGCTCCCTTGTCACTCACTTCCTCTGATCTCAGCCAAGCCACAGGGTTCTGATTGGGGTGGGGGAGTGGGGGGGGCAGCAGATGTAAGGTCAGATAGAAGAAGTAAAAGAAATAGGTAGAAAGGAGACATCACTCCAAAACCCATCAAGATGTATGATTACAATGCACCAATTAAAGAGAGAGAGAGAGAGAGAGAGAGAGAGAGAGAGAGAACAAGGAAAACATAACTTCACCGTGGAAGTTCACCGATGCCCCCAGAAGGTTCTACTGACTGTCCTCAGGGAGGTGTCTGCTGATCAAACAGCAGAGGTCACACAAAAGAGCCATCTCCCCGGCACTGCTCAAGAGATGGAACTCCTTGGGCACCATTAGCCGTCCCTGAACAGTTTCAACAAAATGGATACCCACTGAGAAGACAGTGAAGGTCGGGACTTGGAAGATGACTGAAGCTCTCTAAATCATCTTGTGATTACCAGACTGATGCCATCCTCACACCTTCTCCTGCCCGCCCTTCATGAAAGTCCCCTATAAAAGAAGAGTCCTGCACTCCCAAGTGTCTCTCTCACTTTTGAGGTGGCTGCCTTCCCCCTTGATCCATCCTTTCCCTTCCTCCCTCCCTTCCTTCCTTGTATTGGGGATTGAACCCAGGGGCATTCTACCTCCAGGCTACATCCCAGCCCTTTTTATTTTTTCTGTTGAAACAGGGTCTTGCTAAGTTGCTGAGGCTGGCATCTAACCTGCCATCCTCTTGTCTGCCTTCCCAGTACTGGGATTACAGGTGTGCGCCACCATGCTCAGTTTCTTACTTTTCTAAATAAACCTCTATGTCTCTGGTGCATGCTGAAATTCCATAAGCCGAGGACCCCGCTGGTCTTGAGCTGAGGAACCACCCCTGCTCTTGTGACAGGTCTTGGAGGAGCAACAGGGCTCCTCTCAGCATCAGAGTTCACAGAAAACCAGACGGAGAATCCCGCCTCTTGGAGTCTCTTACTTTTGACAAGAGGTTGGACCTCCCTCCTCTCATGCTTGCTGCGTGATACAGAGACCTGGGAACTCTTCTGGGGGACAGTCATTCAGACCTTTCCCCTGACTAGTTGCCAACTGGCTGGGGACCTGAGGGAACCAGGGCCTGGATGGGAGAGACAGATAGAAGGCTAAGAGGAGAAACCCAATGGAAAACTTCCTACAGTTTTATTATTATAAAACTGTAACCAGCACTCAGCAGGTCTCTGCCACTTACTACTCAAGAAACCTTTAATAATTTTAACTGAATGAACTCCCGATTTCCATATCTACAAACTAGAATTAATAGTGGCATCAAACTGGGCGTGGTGGTACATGCCTGTAATCTCAGTACTTGGGAGGCTGAGACAGGAGGATCGTAGGTTTGAGATTAGCAACTTACTGAGTCTCAGCAAGCTAGTGAGATCCTGTTTCAAAACAAAAAATAAAAAAGGATGAGGATGTAGCTAGGAGTTACAGTGCTCCCTGGGTTCAATCTCCGGACACACACACACACACAC
>PVJS01020577.1:7351-32536 GCA_004027185.1 Glis glis | reverse complement strand
GGGAGGGAGGGGGGGAGGGAGGGAGAGAGGGGAGGATAAACTGGTTCCTTCCACACCATGATACCTTTAAGTCCCCTTAGCTATCTCCAGGTCTCTGTTCTCAGCATACACACCTACAATTAAAATTTGTGTTTCATGATTCTTGACCTTTTCTGAAGTGCTGCTTTTACCATGGCTTTGGCATACTCAGACATGAGACCCCAGAATAGTTTGGAGGAAAAGATCCGGCCAGCCTGAGGAAGCTGGTCTGAATACACCTGCATTGAGCCGCCTCTGTTCACACTCCGACTCAGTAGAGCCCTTCCCCAATTCATCCCACAGATTTCTAAAATTAGGTCCACTGTGCAAAGTTTTCACTACTACTGTTGATTTCAATTTGTGACTTCACAAGAATTCAGCCTCCCTTGGCGGAAAGATAATAAGTAATTAAATCTATCCTGAAATCAGAATAACAAATATGACCAAGAAATCGCTAATAACTAGATTTATTTATTTATTTATTTTTGGCGGTACCAGGGATTGAGGGCTACACCTCCAGCCCTATTTTTTTTTTATTCTTTATTTTGAAACAGGGTCTCACTAAGTTGCAGATGGCCTCACTAAGTAGCTGAGGCTGGCCACAAACCCGGATCCTCTGGTCTCAGCCTCCCAAGTACTGGGATTACAAGCGTGCGCCACCACGCCCGGCTACTAATAACTAGATTTTTAAAAAGACCTAAGTTGGGCATCCACAGGCTCCTTCAGACATTAGAGCATATTAAGATGTTACATTTATTGTTTTCTTAAAAATGAGACAGTCTGATTAAGCCACTGACATGTGGCTCCCCAACTCCAATCTTGTTAATGCAGGAACCTCAGTCCCAAGAATCCTGTCAGTCTCAGGGGTACCTGTCCCTATTCCAGCCAACTCTTGGTGCCTCACATGCATTCTGTACTTTCCTGGCTCTGTCCTGTTTGTCGTGGCCCCATCCCTTCCCCCTGGAGGCCTGTGTTTGTCTCTATGTGAGGGCCATCCTGACTGTCTTGGGACTTCTCACCACTGTGTGAGGACCCAACACAATACCTCTGCTGATTCCCCATCTTGACATGGGGAACCTCAAACATTCAACCTATGTTCTCTAAACACAGGCCTCAGCTGGAACTTGTGACTTACTTCTTGTGAACTTGTTGGAAAGCTCTACACTTTATCATGATTCGATGTATTCAAGCTCCAAATCCCTGTGGAACCCCAGTGTGCTGGCTTGCATCTTGTTGCACTCAGTGTGTTCTGCATCAAGATATAATGGTTTCTATCCACTGAGTAATTCCCCTATCTCATTTCAATCTGACTGGCTCTTATGCATCTCTGAACCCACAGTGCTTTCACAGGCACATGCTGGTACATAATAGGTCCTCAATAAATATTTATGATATTGAGATGACTGGCCCAAAGAGGCCACACTATGCCTCCAAGCATGCTAGGATCTCCCTTTCTGTAGCTGTGCCATCCACATTCTTATCTCTACATCTTAAACCCCCTGTCCACCTTACTCTGATCCATATCTACCTATCAAAACTCAGCTCAAACTGCACTTCCTCTTTAGCGTCTCCCATTTGCCTCTTATCTACAGTCATTTGCCCTCTTCCTCCTCATAATCATATTTTCAACCCAGATTACATCACACATCTTGGAACATCATCGCTTTTCTTATTGTTTATTCATTTGTTCCATAGAAATTACTCAGCATTTATTATATGCCAGGCTGATGGTAGTAGAAAGATCAAAGGCATGCACAAAAGTAGAAGGCTGCTTGGTAGGCTCAGATTTGGTTCAAAGGGATCTTAACATGTACATATACATACACACACTTATAAATGTATGTGTGTTTATGAGAGCTTCTTTGCATGCAGTCACAGAATCTGGATCTGGCTAGATTAAATAAAAAGAGAATTTATTGGATGGCTATGAAGGTGCTTACAGGAGATAAAGGAAGGTAGGGAAAACCTAGCATGAGCATACAGATGTATAGCAGTAACAGATATAGGGACCCCAACTTTTCTGGTCCTTTTGCTTCTCCACTGATAATTCATATTCATGAAAGGAGATAGGCTTTGTGTGCCCTATCAACAAAGGTAGGGAAAGATCTAACTAAATAATCCCCCCAGATGGTACCAAAGAGAGAGGTAAATGTTAGCTGCCATTTTCAAAAGATGGAGGAATACCTGTTGAACAGCCATAAATAATGTCTATCACAGTGATATACTCAAAAAAATCAATACCATGAAGTTAAAGCAGTCTGACATGTCCAGTTCCATAACTGAGTCAGACCTGCCACTTAGTAGAGTCATGAGAAAATTGATGTTAGGGCTTCCCCACCCCTGGAGGATGCTGGGATAGATACCAACCAACGCCCACATGTATCTCTTTATCCCAGAGAGACTGTAAAGTTCCTTCTGGAACAGGAACTGTTTGAAGTCCATTACTATGCCCATTCCCATATCCTACCAATATCTAGTACATAATCTATGCTCAATGAACACACCCTCAGAAGAACTGAATTGGGAGCAGGCAAGGCTTCCTTAGCCGGATGGCAGCTTCCCCTAGTCAGATTAACCTGTGTCTATTTTGAGAAGGTGACTTCTCCAATCAAGACATTCATTGAAGGAATCAACACAGACTCTTGATCAAAGCTTCTTGATTCTTCTTTATAGTTCCATAGGAACTATGGAAGAGCAACCCCTCCGTTGGGTTTTGCAGAGGATCTGGCATTTTGTCACATTCCTCAATGGGTCAACAATGGGGTGAATCACAGAGCTCTAAGGACAGCTGCCACGTTGCAAAATGATTGACTTGTCAGTGCTTTGGGGGGAGCATGGGTCCACAGCTATAGCTCTCCTAATTGTTCAAAAGGGTTTAAATAATGAAAGTTGGAACCACAATCAGCCCACCATAAAGCCTTCCATTTGCCTACTTTATTTTATTGGTCACTCGGCCTCTTTGGGGAAGAATTTACCTTTAACAGTGGTTTAAAGTGTCCTCCCCTAGCCAAGAAGGTTATCATTCACCTGCCAGAAGTGGGGAGCTCTTGGGAATCATAAAATGTACCGAGCAGGTTCTATGCCTTTCTCCCAGCTGGCTGTGTGACCCCAGGTAAATTACCCAACCTTTCTGCAACTGTTTCTTTCTGTGGGTCTTACATGATTAAACAAAATATTTAGCCCTGGAATTCTGAAAATCCCTTAGTCATTGCTAATTGTAACCTTCATGTCTCTTACCCTAGGGCTTCAAACCAGGGAGATAAATACAAAGAGGATACTTTGAGGTAAGGGGTCAAAGAGGCACATAAGATGCTGTTGTACAGAGTGACATTGCTGTCAATATATCCTCATTTGAAAAGCAGGACATGTTTCTGGAAATTTATTATGATAAAACTCGGTAAATTATAATTTAGATTGAATGTGTTATAAATCATTGCTTCTGAGATGTGGCTGCCAACTTTTATAATTTTATTTCTTCTTTATACCAGGTAGAGTCGTCATATATATATACATTTGTGAGACTATATAATATATAATATAAACACAAATAAGATAACATAAATATCTCATATTTTCCCAAAATCCAAAGCTTCAACACATATAGGAATCCTTCAAGCAACATTTCATAGATCCCAAATAGCAGGCATTTCCTGTTAAATTAAGTTAGTGATGTAATTTATTATATTAACTAAACCAATTTCCATGCAATTGCAATAAAAATCCTGTCTGTTATCTTGGTTCCAAAATTGTTCCTTGGCTGGACACATCTTAGTTGCTCCTACAAGTGCTCTAACCAATGAAGAAAATGCAATTCCATGACAGCACTGCCATCTCCTACACAGCCAGTAATAAGGATGGATGCTTCATTCTGACCAACAGAATTGGGCCTTTCACACTCATTAGTGGCCTGAATTAGAATGGAATGCTGTGTTTCTCATTTTACTTAGTTTGCTATGGAACTATAATATTTAAAGTCTTATTTATTAAACCAGGTGGGTGGCCAGGCATAGTGGCACATGCCTGCAATCCTAGTACTTGGAAAGCCGAGACAAGAAGGTTCAAGGCAGCCTCAGCAATCTAGTGAGACCCTCAGCAACTTAGTGAGACACTCTGTTTCAAAATTTTTTAAAAAAACATTTTTTAAAGTATTGGGTATATAGTTCAAAGGTTAAATGCCCCAGGGTTCAATCCCCAGTACAAAAAAACAAAAAACAAAACAAAAAAAAATGTGGGTAGTAACGAAGGGAACATTATTAGCCAGTCTAAGCATATAGAATCATGGACTAGAAATACAATAGTATGTTTTGTTTCTGGGAGAAAATATATAAACCTGCTAGGTCTACAGACATTTCATTTTAAACATTTCTTTGTTTAACGAATAGGTGGTATATGTATCTGGGTAAAATTCATCAGGTATAAAAAGTAGAAAAGGCACAGTGAAAAGTAGCAGTGTAATTGAATACAGCTTTTTCCCAGATTCAGCATATAATGTCCAAAAAGTTGTCCCCAGGTAATTAATTTACCTCTAGGGGCAACTAAGGTCACCACTTTTGTGTATATGCTGTGGCTTATTTTATCATTAAGGAATGTTGGGTTCAATGCAGCAAAATGATTCATCTGCATTCACATGCAGCCAACTAGGACTGGTAGTTCAGCTACAGCCAAACTAGAACCTTGGCCTCTGTCCTATAATACATTTTTAACCCATAGTTCGTAGCTGTCAGCAGACCCTAGGCAAACTAAAGGCATGCTTTTCTTGCAATACAACCCAAAACTTTCTAATAAAAGCAGAAGTCTGGGGAAAACATTCAAAGTGCTTTTATTTGGCTGAATGCTCAAAGTGCCCAGAATATTAGTGTTGAAAGAGATGTATAAGAGTCTGTTCCAACAACCTCAGTTTACACATGAAGAAACTGAGATTTAGACTGGGGACTCACCTTCCAGCAAATTAAAGTCAAGCAGGCCCATTTGCATGAGCTCTGAGCAGTGTGTCTGACTTTGCAAACACAGTCTGGATTCTTCTCACCCTAGCAAGCAACCGCTCTATCATGGTTCCCCTGACTGTATCTGGGGCACAATGGCTGGGCTATAAGGAAATGCGGGAACACATTGATTTCCTATAATGGTTTTATCTATAGAAACTTGTGAGGATATCCCTTGGCTGGAAGATTTGGCATTGAATATCTGAAAACCTTGACCTAAGGAATGTTCCCAAAGGTGCCTCCTGACTGGGAGCAAATGAGCCTCTGTATCTCATAAATGTCTTTCTCTGCACTTGCAAACCTTCATCCTTTGCCTTGCCCTTTTACAGGATATCTCCTGTTAGAAATGGGTTGCTAGGTGTTAAAGGCTCATGTTGCCTTCTTAGTAATGCATAACTTGCATTACTAAGCTTTAGGACAAAACAATCACAGATTCAAGCTTTTGAGAGAAGCGATGTGCTTGAATTAGCAGGGAAAACTATGTCGAGTCAAATTTCCTCTTATCTTGCTAATTTGCATTGTATTAGGACAATGTAATTACAGAGACCAAATGGGAGATCATCAGCACGATGAAAATGTAAATACAGAGAAGCTATGTACCCTCCTTCCCTGCCCCAGGAAGGATGATATGCCCCTGCATGCGACACCTGTACACCCTTTCTCTCTGAGTCTCACAACAACCCCCTAGAGGAAAGAATGCTCACCAATTCCATTTTAAAGGTGAGAAAAATCAAAGCCCAGTGAGGTCAACTGATTCATGCCAAGCTACACAACAAAGATGTACAATCCCGGAAGTAGACGGGGGGTTTCTGGCTTCCGGAGACCAGTCTCCTCGAGTTCTCCTACTCCTTCTCTATCTCTTGGTTCAGTCCTTTCCTCCATCCGCTCACTGACATTTAGGCATCCCTGAAGTTCCTCTCTGAGGCTCACTTCTCTTTTCCTCCATCAAACTATGTCATCAAGTACCTCTTGCAGTTTCAAAGATTACCTCTGTGTCTTATTGCTCCTACACTTTGGGGGTCAGTGCCATAAGCTCAAAACTGCTCCTCTGCATCTGGGTCATGGACTCTGTGAGTCTCTAAAAAGCACGTGGGCTACTCATGCTTCAGATGGGAGGAGCTGTTAGGGCCAGCAGAAGCAGGAGACCAGAGGGCTCAGCCCTCTGAGCAAGGCTTGAAGAGCAAGCCTGCACAAGGAAGGTCTCTGTGGAGTGATGTGAGCAGAGAGGGATTTCTCACACAAACATTCTTACCGCACTGGGGGTGAAGGGTTTTCCCCTGCTGTGGGTTGGAAGGACATGCTGTTGAGAAGCAAAGAATGATGCCTCCCATCTTTATAGCACTTTGCCATTTTGCCAGTTGATATCACATCCACTGTCTTACTTGGCCTTTACAAGAATTTTGTGCAGTCAGAAGGGCAGGAACTAGTATAGTACTCTGGGTGACTTTCCCAGGATCTTCCAGTGATTAATGACAGTGCTGGGAAGCTGAACAAAGCCAGTCTGGCCCCCTCCCAGGGCATATCCCACTTCCTTGGCCACCTAATTCCTCTCTTCTCTGTTACGTTTTATCAGACAGGTAGTATAAATCCTTAATGGACTCCAAGCTCCAAGACAAAGCAGGGGTCAGCAAAATTTTTCTGTCAAGAGCCAGGTAACAAGGCCGGGTGTGGTGGCGCACGCTTGTAATCCCAGTACTTGGGAGGCGGAGACCGGAGGATCTGGGTTCGCGGCCAGCATCAGCTACTTAGTGAGGCCCTCCACAACTTCGTGAGACCCAGTTTCAAAATAAAATATAAAAAATAGGGCCAGGAGTGCAGCTCAGAGGTAGAATGCCCCTGGTTGAAATCCCTGGTACCGCAAAAAAAAAAAAAAAAGAGCCAGGTAACAAATACTTTAGGCTTTGCAGACCACACAGTCTCTATCACAGATACTTAAAGGGTGAAAGTAGTTGTAGACAGTACATAAGCAAATGAGCATGGATGTGCTCCAATAAAACTTTATTTATAAAAACAGATGACAGGCCAGATTTGTAGTAGAGATTATAATTTGCCAACTCCTGGTATAAAGCTTAGCAAGGTGATTCTCCCCAATAATTGCTTTTCCTCATTGCCTTTAGACCAACAACCAAGGTCAGGTTTCAGCATGACCAGAACAGGATATAGGGACCCTACTCTGGGGAGTAATGATCCACATACTCAAAGAATTTTAAGAACCAGGTAATGTGTGGTGCTAAATGCCCTGTATCTTGAGGAGTTGGGACCTAGGCAAGGAAAGATGATGGGGAGAGTAGAAGGCTAAATTGGAGTGGGGGAGGGGTTGTTGACATGGAGACACTTTTCTGTGACTCAGGGTTTAATATCCCACCAAGATCATGTGGAGCCGGTTGAACTTTCTGCTGGGATGGCTCCTTGAGACTCTGACCCAAAAGCAGCCTTCAGTAAATGAAGTCCAGATACTGGATCTGACTAGGCAGCATATAGAGGGATAGTTAGGGGGTCCAGGGAGGTGGAAATGTAAGAAGGAATAATTGTGGGAAACCAGAGAGCTCGCCACATGACAACACCCCTGGAAAGGCATGGAAGATGCTTCTTCACTAAGTTACTAGAAATTCACTGAGGCATGAGCACCTTCAAGGAGTTTGGTGGCTCCTGACTTCTGTTGGACTAGACTGACATGCGGAAAAGCTGCAACAGAACTGGCTAATCTAGTAAATTGTGGTGATAAAATTCAAACACAGCAAGGATCACATGGTCAGAAGAAAGATCAACATGTTAACATATCAGGAAGAAACTAGCATTCCAACAAGGGTGGTTTTAGAGATTGGTGGGGACAGCCATTAGACTATAGTGCTCCTATAGGGTAACATGAATGGGTTAGGGTGTTATCTGAGTTCCAACCCCTCCCCCATACACAGACACAAATGGAGATTTGATGAGGAGAGTCCAATGTTAAGTACTGCAACAGAACATTACTGTCCTCCTATAATTTCCAGACTTAAGCCAGGTCATGAACCCAGAGCCTATTGCTTCCCATGAGGAATCAACATTCTCCCTGTCCTTTCTCAAAGGGACTTGTGGCTATTTACCAGAGTAACTGTGTGTGTGTGTGTGTGTGTGTGTGTGTGTGTGTGTGTGTACTCTTAAATACAAAGTCTAAGATAACACTGATGCTAACAGACCCAACATGCCATCAGGGTTTCTCCTCCCCAGTTAGAGTGAGGATATAGGAGGTCAGATGGAGCCCCGGACCAAGTTCTCTCACATAGGTCTACTGTAACCAGAGACTGACCCTCTAGTTATTCTCCTGATTGCCATATATACAATTATTCTCAACAGCATTCATTCCCTGACTTATAGAAGAACTGTAAAAGTGGGAAATACAAGTGGAAGCCCCTGAAACAGCCCCTTAAGACAACCAAGAGCAGGTGGGTGTGGTGGCACACGCACACAGTACTTAGAAGGCTGAGGCAGGAGGATCGCAGGTTCATGGCCAGTCTCAGCAACTTAGTGAGGCCCTCAGCAACTTAGTGAGACCCTGTTTCAAAATAAAATAGGGCTGGGGTATAGCTCAGAGATAGAATGCCTTCTGGGTGGAATGGCACATAGTGCCACCCTCAAAGGTTTAAAGATGGTAAGGGTGGTGGTCCTTATGATATTTCTATAATTTAATTCATCCATTTGGCTTCTGCAAATGATAGATGTAGTAGATGATAGTGGATTGCTATAAACTAAGCCAAATGGTAGCCCCAATTGCAGCTGCTGTGCTGGACACAGTATCTCTACTGGAAGAAATAAACACAGCCTCAGGCACTAGAGATGTGGCTACTGATCTGGCAAATAAGTTCTTTTCAAACCCTGTCAGTAAGGAGCATAAAAAGTAGTTCACCTTTACATGGAAGGACAGGAATACACATTCACTGCCTTGCTATGCTAATTCTCTTGGTGTGCTTCAGCAGAGACTCTGGGGAGCTTGCTCATCTTAACATTCATAAAACATCACAAACATCCGCTATATGGATGACATCATACTAACTGGAGCTGAGGAGCAGTGTTATGGTCAGATATAGAATGTCCCCTGAAGAACACGGGATTGATAAAGTTAAGTCATGAGGGTTATGATCTCACAATAGATAATAATTACAAATCCATTACAATGGATTTATCTGGGTGGTGACCTAGGAAGGTAGGGTGTAGCTGGAGAAGGAGGGTCCTTGGGGGTGTGGCCTTGGGGATTATATATGGGCCCTGATCCCCTTGTTTGCTCTCTCTGGCTTCCAGCCTTCATGATGTGAGAGCAGAGCCTCACATGGTCTCTGCTTCCTGCTGCCATGCTTTAAGCTCCAAAGACCCAGCCTGATACAGACTAAACTCCGAGATCTCCAAAACACTGTGAGCAAATAATCTCCCTCCCTCTAAGTTGTGTGGCCAAGTCATTTTGGATATATCAGTGAGAATGTTGACCAAGACAGAAGTTGGTATCAAGAAGTGGGCTCACTACTATATCTAAGTCTGACCATGTGTTCTGTGAGTCTTTGGAACTGGTTTGTGAGAGAAACTTGGAAGGGCCAGAATGTGGCTAGAAAAGGCAGATGGTAGATGCTGTGCTCAGGAGATTTTGGAGGACAAAGAGGCCTTCATAGGAAAACGGAGTAGAGGGCACATGAATTACATTTTGGCAAAGAACTTATTGGCATTTTGCCCATGTCCTGAAACTTTGTGTGAGGATGAATATAATTATGATGGAATAATTAAACTGGCAGAGGAAATCTCAAAACAGCAAACTATCCAAACTGCATTATGGATATTGATGTTGCATTCAGCAAGTTGGACACTGAATTTTGGGAACAGAAAGCAAAGCAGAGAGACTTTATAGACTTGCAGTTTGGCCAGAAAGGCATATGTAAATCTGGAGCCCAAAGAGATGGTGCTGTGAAAGAAAGATGGCTGAAGTCCAATGTTTTGCATAGGAACAAAGAAAAGGATATGGTCAGGGCAGTTCAAGTCCAAGGATAGAACCAATGGAAAGAGGACCTGGTGGCAGCCAGGATTGAGAGGCAATCATTGAAAAGGGTGTGACTACCTTCCCTGCTGGTGGTCGATTTGGGAGCTCATGTAATGCTGGCTTAGCTGTAAAAAAAGGGGGGGTCATGGAGTCTTCCCCCAGATTTCAAAGGAAGGCCTGGGAAGCCAGGCAATGCATGGCAGGGTCGGAATCCCTGCAAACAGGCCCAAATGGGGCAATTTTTGAAGCTATGAGGGTGAAGCCAAGGTTGCAAGAAAAACTCCCATAATTTAGAAATTCCAGAAACATGGAATGACCTAAAAGAAAGGCTGCAAGCTGCCAGTCATGGAGCTAGGCTGCAAGAGCCAGTATGACACCCATTTCAATCAACCAGGCCACAGGGGCAGGCTGCCAAGGCCCTTGGAGATTGCATTCCACCACCATCTCATCTGGCCCTGGATGCCAGAAATGGAGCCACAGGAGTAAATGCTTGCCCTGCTGAATTTCAATAGTTTTGGTCCCATTCCTTCTTTCTATGGTCCTATTCCTCCCTTTTGGAATGCAAATGTTTACTCTGTGCCATTGTATATTTGATGCATGTAACTTGTTTTTTATTTTGCTTTTTATTTTCTTTTTCAGGGACTCACAGCCAAAAGTTTACCTTGAGTTTCAAAGGAGACTTTGGACTTTGGGACTTTCGAACTATGCTGGAATTGTTAAGACTTTGGGAACGCTTAGAGATGGACTTAATGCATTTTGCCTTCTGAACTGGGCATGAGGTTTTCAGGGGCCGGGGCAGAATGTTATGGTCAGATATAGAATGTCCCCTGAAGAGCTCAGAGTTGATATAGTTAAGTCATGAAGGTTGTAATCTCATCAGTAGACAAATCCATTGTAATGGATTATCTGGGTGGTGACATAAGCAGGTAGGGTGTGGCTGGAGAAGGTGGGTCCCTGGGGTGTGGCCTGGGGATTATATATGGGTTCCGATTCACTAGCTCTGGCTTCTGGCCTCCATGACCTCTGAAGACCAGGCCTGATATAGATTAAACTCCAAGGTCTCAAAACACTGTGAGCAAATAAATCTCCCTTCTAAGTTGTGTGGTCAGTTTTTAATATATCAATGAGAATGCTGACCGAGACAAGCAGAAAATAGCAAGTGTTCTAGATGTCCTAGTAAGAAAGAAAGCAGAAAATGGCAAGTATTCCTGGTATTCCTAATGCCAGAACATTGGAGATAAAATTTATGGAAATTCAGGAGCCAGTCACATTGGTGAATTTTCCAAGCATTCAGTGGTCTGAGGCTTGCCAAGATATTTCCTCTAAGGTAGGCTGCTGTATCTCACACCCACTAATATTAAAAAGATATTTAGTAGGGTGTTTGTTTGTTTGTTTGTTTGTTTGTGGGTTTTTTTTGAAAGCAGTAGGTAGAACCCTTGGGAATATTATTCTAACCCATTTCTCAGGCATCCTGGAAGGCTTCAAATTTTGAGCAGGGCAAGAGTGAAAGAATATTCTCTAGCAGATCCAAGCTTGCATTCACACCAATTTGCATTGAGCTCCTAAACACTCAGGTTATATGATCAGAAGGTCTGACAAAGCTAGAAGAATCCGTGGTGATTGAGGATGCTCTGTGGATTTGCTGGCAACCCTACAGGAGAGTTGCAGCTCAGACCTCTGGAGTTCTGAACCACATCCCATAGGAAAAGTATCATCTGGAATGTTGTTGAGAATGCCTAAGTCCCTGAGTAACTCAGGAACTGAGTAACTATGCCTGATTAACTATGAGACTAAAGCTGAGTATCATAAACTGACTTTTTTTGGATGCACTAAGTCATATCAGAAATAGCATATTTAGACTTGAGTCTAAGCAGGTTCAGAGGTAGCTTCAGAGGGAAGGCCACAACCCAAAGTGTCCAGAATGTGTATATCACATTAATGTCCACCAGGAA
The DNA here is from genome assembly GCA_004027185.1 of Glis glis. Taxonomy (NCBI): domain Eukaryota; kingdom Metazoa; phylum Chordata; class Mammalia; order Rodentia; family Gliridae; genus Glis; species Glis glis. The sequence continues at coordinate 20,582 of PVJS01020577.1, read as the reverse complement.
GTATGAACTGCAAGGATGCATTCAACTTCGAGATTTTAACTTGTAGATGGCAGCCAGCTTTTCTCTTCAGCCGTCCTAGTGCTTGGGCAATGGCCCATGAATGGAGACGCTGCAGAAAGAGGGATGGATGTTTCAAATGGGCCCCATGGCATACGCTTCCTCTCACCAACACAACCTAACAACCACGGCAGTCACATAACTGCCCTGTCACTGGCCTTTGATATGACACCAGCCCTGAAGAAGATGACCAGCCAAATAGTAGCAGGATGATTACAATTGGACCCCTCTACTTTATAGGACACAGTGACTCAACCTTACTGGAATTGTCACCTAATCCATATTGGCGGTTGGATTACCTGCCTACTTACTGTGCCTCTTCCAGTTCCCCCATGCAAGGATTTATAGCATAGCAGACTGCCTGGCATAGAATCTTGAACTATATTGCTTCAGACCAAGGGATACATCTTATGACAAATGAGGCACACACATATGTGACTATCACCTGGAAGATGACACCCTAGGAAAACAATGACATTCCTTTGATAGTTTTAGCATAAGTGTCAGACTGGGGAAAATACCTGTAGAATGGGAGCTCTTTCCTCTAGGATACAATATATATGCAATAAACCCAGGGCCTTACCTGCTGCTATGACCCCAATATCTAGAATGTGCATGTTCAGGAACAAAGAGGCAGAGTAGCATTGGCCTCTCTCATCCCCAGTGACTTTCTTGCAAAATGTGTGCTTCTTGCCTCCATAACTCTAATTCAAGCTGAGTCATAGTTTGTGGTTCCCAGTTTTATAATTTGGATATAGCATGTCCCCTGGAAATTCTCATGTATCAGCAACGCGAAAATGTTCAGAGATGAAATCACTGAATCATGAGGGTTCTAATCTCATCAGTGGATAAATACACTGATGGATTAATAATTTGATGGATTTATTGGATTAGGCAGGCAGGCTATGACTGGAGGAGGTAGGTCACTAGGGGTATGGTCTTGGGGACATATATGCTCCTTGTCCTCTCCCCCTCCTTCTCTCTGTGTCCAGCCTCCATAATGTGAGAGCAGAATCTCTCCATGCCTCCATTTATGCCTTGGAGCCAGCCCTATGGACTAAAACCTCAGAAACCATGAGCCCCAATAAATTTTTCTCCCTCTAAGTTGTGATCACCAGATATTTAGATGACAGTGGTGATAATGCTGACTGACACACCCAGCAAGGGAGGGCTGTGTTCCACTGAACAGGATAACTAACACCTGGTGATTTTAGGGGTCCTCATACCAGTAGGCCAGCAGCCAATGAAAATAATTAACAAAGATAACTGTCCCTGATTATCACCATAAACTAGGGTCCAGGTATACACAGTGTACACAGACACCAAGGACACTCACAGATATTCTTAGTATGTTTTCACCCAGGGATAATGGTAAAAAGGGTGAATGTAACAACAGCCAGCCTATATGGTAAGGAAAGTAAGAGCCCAGAACCCCTTGGGATGAAGGTCTGGATCACCCCAGCAGCCAAGCAACCTAGACCAGCCAAACTTCTGGGTCAAGGTATGGGGATTCTAGAATACCCGGCAGCGTTCTAGGCAGTAATGACATGAAGATGAACAAAGATAGTCAATATCCCTGTCTTCAGAGCAACTACATTTTAGTAGGGGAGATGGACAAGAGATAACTAAATAAATAAATTGGTGAAACAATTACAGATTACCAAAGACTCTAGGAAGAAAATAACAGTTACTATAACAAAGAATAACAAAAATGACTTACTTGGATAAGGTAGTAAGGGGGTGCCTCTTTGTGGAAGAGGCATCGGAGCCGAGACTTTAAGGATTAGAAGGAACCAGCACTGTGGGGAGTGGGAGCACAACAAAGGAATAAGACTGAAGAGACAGTGACAGAGAGAAAGGAGACTTCTTTGGCTGGAGCATGGTGAGAAAGGCAGGAGCCCTGCTGGGCCTTGAGTCTGACTCAAGGTGACTAGGCTGTATTCCTGGGAAGTCATGGATGTTGGGGGTAGAGGTTGAGGGGAGAAATTCTTGACTTGGTATGCCTTGTAAATCACCCTAGTTGCCAGAGAGGTGCCATGGCTATAAATGGAGTTTAAAGAGTGGGGGGAAACCTGCACCTATGGTAGCGCATCCCAGCCTATATGGCTTGGATCCACACCTCCTAGTTTCAGCTGTCACTGCAGATAAGAGCAGGATTACATTTGACAATTCTCACAGATGCAATTTTTACTTAGCATTTTCAGAGCACATTTAGGTTGGCATTTGAGTAATGAATACCAGGAGTGTTCTGCCCACTCTGGGGAGGCAGGTCAGAGACCTTTCTAAAATGCAAAGCTGATTGTGTCTCTCTCTTGCTTAAAACCCTTCATTACATGCTGGATAAAGGACGCATTGCCTGGGATGGAATTCAGGTCCCTTCCACACGTGGATTCTGCTGTCACTGCTTCCTCCCCAGATCCCCCAACCAGCCAACTCCTAATTCTACTGAACCCATTATGTGGTTCCACTCTTCACATTCTCCTCTTTTACCCTCGTTTTTTTCTTTCTGGACTCATGCCAACATAAGGTGTGCAGCTGGTCCCAGGATTTTTCTAGTCTTGACAATAGAAGTTCTAAGTTGGAAACCCCTCAGTCCTGGGCATACTGGTTCAGCCAGTTGGATGGTTCATTGCAGGGGTGTTTCTGTGAAGGAGTTTTTGAATGGGATTCACATTTAAGTTGATAGACTGAGTAAAGGAGATTGCCCTCTCTGGTGTGAGCAGCCTCACCCAATCAGTTTGTGGTGGTTAATTTTAATGTTTTTTTATTGGTGAACCGTAATCATACATTGTGATAAAATTCAGGGTGATAGAGGCATACATGCACAAAGCACTTATTAAGCCCTCCCCCAGTTCCCACCCCACTCCCTCTCCCTCCCCACCTTTCCCTGAACAAAACTGTGATTGGCATTGATAAGTTTATCGGCAACTTAACTGGACCAATGGATGTGGCTATCTGTTGAATTTTCTGGGTGTGTCTGTGAAGGTGTTCCCTAAAGATATGAGCATTTGGATTGACAGATTGAGTAAAGCAGATGGCCCTCCTCAGTGTGGGTGAGTATCACCCCATTTTTTTAAAAAATCTGGGCATTGATCCCAGGGGTCTTCTACCTCTGAGCTACACCCCCAACCCTTTTTCTATTTTTTATTTTGAAACAGGGTCTCACTAAGTTGCTGAAGGTCTCACTAAGTTCCTGAGATTGGCCTCAAAGCTGTGATCCTCCTGCCTCAGCCTCTCAAGTCTTGGTATTACAGGTGTGTGTCACCACACCTAGCTTCATCCCATCCTTTGAGGGACTGAATGGAACAGAAAGGCAGAGAAAGGTTGATTTGTGCTCTGCTGACTGCTTGAGCTGGGACCTCAATCTTCTCCTGTCTTTGGGGCTTCTAGGTTTTGAGCTTTCACCCTTGAACTGGAATCTATAACCAGGGGCACTATGACTCTCAGACTTTCAAACTACAACACTGGTTTTCCTGGGTCTGCAATTTGCAGACAGCAGGCGGTGGGACTTCTCGGTCTCCATAATTATATGAGTCAAAATCTTAAAATAAGGAGAGAGAGAGAGAATATGAATGAATATGAATTTGTGGTTCTGTTCCTCTGGAGAATTTTGACAATTGAATTCAATTTGACAATTGAATGCTGAATAGAACAAAAAGAATCCTTCCTGCTTTGACTGCCTTCTAACTGAGCATCGGTGCTTTCCTTCCTTCAGACTCAAAAGTGCAACATCACTCCTTCTGGGTCTCAAGCCTGATTGCCTTCGGACAGGACCCACATCATTGGCTCTCCTGGTTCTCAGGCCTTTACACTTGCACCGTAACTAAACCATTATCTCACGTGGGTCTCTAGCTTGACTGGTCACCTTGCATACTTGGGACTTACTCACCTCCAAAATTGTTTTAATCACTGAGGCAACTCCCCATAATAAATACATCTATATAGGTATATAGATCTATAGATCTGTGTGTCTATTAAGATACATATGTAATATAGATATTATATAGATAATATATAGAAAGAGTAAAATTTATATAGAGAGATTTATTATATACATATAAAATAGAGAAGACTTTACATGTATATGCACATATATGTACAGATCATGCAGTTGACCCTTGAGCAACATGGGGATTAGGGGCACTGATCTCTCTGTACAGTCCAAAATCCATGTTTAACTTTTGACCCACCCAAACTTAACCAATAGCCTGCTGTTGCCTGGAATGCCTCACCATTAAGGAAAACAGTTGATTCACACATATTTTATATGGTATATGTATTATATTCAGTGAAAGATACACAAGAACAACCAGAAATCACTTTCCACTGCAATACACAATGGATTGCTGATGCAGAGATGATTAGCCACACACTGTGAGCACTCACAGAACTTGATAAGTAAGCAGAGATGAAAATTATAAGAAAAAATAACACTGGAGATCAGAAACATAATAGAAATAAAGAATGCCTTTGATGGACTCATGAGTAGACTGGACATTGCTGAGGAAAGAATCTCTGAGCTTGAGTATATCTGGGTAGAAACTTCCAAAGCTGAAAGGCAAAGATAGGATGAGGAGGAGGAGGAGGAGGAGATTCAAACTGTGGAATAACTACAAAAGGTGCAACATATGCATAATGAGAATGCCTAAAGGAGAAGAAAGAGAAAAAACAACAAAAGAAATATTTAAAGCCAAAATCATTTTCCCCAAATTGTCAGACACTAAACTACAGATCCATTAAGCTCAGGGAACACCAAGAAGGATAAATGCAAAAAACAAAACCCTACAATTGGGCACACCATATTCAAATTGCATGAAATCAAAGATTTTAAAAAATCTTGAAAGAAGTCAGAGGGGGAAAAACACACCTTGACTATAAAGGAGCGAAGAAGTATCACCTCTGTTAACTGTGTGAAAAAGGATACAGTACAGTGGCATATTTAACTATTGAGAGAAAAGAACCCACCAGCCTAAAATTCTGTGTCCTGTGAAATTATCCTTCAAAAGTAAAAGAGAAGCTGGGCATGGTGGTGCTCACCTATAATCCCAGTACTTGGAAGGCTGAGACAGGAAGATCACAGATTTGAGGACAGCCTCAGCAACATAGTGAGACTCTCAGCAACCTAACAAGACCCTATTTCAAAACAAAAACATAAAAAGGGCTGGGGGGAGCCAGGCATGGTGGCACAGGACTATGTAATCCCAGTACTTGGGAGGCTGAAGCAGGAGGATCCCAGGTTGGAGGCCAGCCTTGGCAACTTAGTGAGGCCCTCAGCAATTTAGCAAGACTCTGTTTCAAATTAAAAATTAAAAATGGGGCTTGGAGTATAAGTCAGAGATACAACACCCCTGAGTTCAATCCCTAGTACTAAAAAAAAATTTAAATAAATAAAAATAAAAGGGCTGGGGGTATAGCTCGCAGGTAAAATGCCCCTGAGTTTAATCCCCAGTATGACAAAAAAATAAGTAAAAAAACAAATAAGCCAGGTATTGTGGTGCACGCTTGTAATCCCAGTACTTGGGAGGCTGAGACCAGAGGATCCAGGTTTGTGGCCAGCCTCAGCTACTTAGTGAGGCCCTCTGCAACTTAGGGAGACCCTGTTTTAAAATAAAAAGAGTAAAATATAGGGGTTGGGGTGTAGCTCAGTGGTAGAATGCCCCTGGGTTCAATCCCCAGTACCGCAAAAAATAAATTAATTAATTAAAAATAAAAAATAAACAAATAAAAAATAAAAGAGAAATTCTTTCTCACACAAACAAAAATTGAGAGAATTTATTTCCAGAAGACCTTCCTTGAAAGAAATGATAAAAGGAGTTCTTCAGAGAGAAGGAAAATAATACATGCCAGAAACTTGGATCTACATAAAGAAGGTAAGAGTGTAGAGAATAAAGAAATGAAGACAAGATAAAAAAACGTTTATTTTTATTATTCTTAATTGATCTAATAGATAAAGATTGTTCAAATAATAATAGCAAGCATGTGTTTGATTATGTGTACTTCTGTGCTTATATATGAAACAAACAACGGCCATAATGATAGGTTGGGAGGGAGGAAATAGGACTATTTTGTTATAAGACACTTGTGCTGTCCAAGAAGCAGCATATTTGAGAGTGGACTTGGATTTGTTGTAAATGTACATTGCGATCTCTAGGACAATCACACAAAAAAAGGTTTTTAAAAAAGTGAATTGACATTCAAAAAATGATAGAAAAAGAAATCATGTGAAATGCTCAGTTAAAGCCACAAAGGCAGGGGAAGAAGCAGAAGACAAAAACAGGAACAAAGAGGAGCAACAAATAGAAAACAGGTACAAACAAGATGTCAATGACCATACCAATAAACAATTTAAGTGTCAGTGTCTACATACATCAATTAAAAGATAGATACTGTCAGAGTGAATCTAAAAGCAAGACCACTCATGTTGGCTACAAGAAACCCACCTTAATTATAATGACTCGCCTAGATTAAATATAAAGAAATAGTGAAAGATATACCATGCTAATATTAGATGAAATTATATCAATTCCCTACAATCTCTTCTAGAAGTCAGAAGTCGAGAGAATACTTCCAGCTCATTCTATAAAACCAGCCTTACCTAATACCAAAACCAAATAAAGACCTTATAAGAAAAGACCAATATCTCCTATGAACATAGATGCAAAAATCCTGAATAAAATATTAGCAAATTAAGTCCAGCAACATATAAAATGAGTAAATAATACAGATGGCAAATAAGCATATGGAAAGATATTCAATGTGATATGTCATTAGGGAACTGTAAATTAAAACAATAATGAGATATCACTACGTACCTGTGAGAATGGTCAACATCCAAAACACTGAAAATAATAAATGCTGGTGAGGATGTGCAGCCACAAAACCTCCTTCACTGCTAGGAAGAGTGCAAATGGGTACTGCCATTTTGGAAGACAATTAGGCAGTTTCTGACAAAACAAAACATACTCTTCTTACCATCCAGCAAATGAACTGAAAACTTATGTCCACATAGAAATATGCACATATTGCACTATGCACATAGTGTTTATAACAGATTTATTCATAATTGTCAAAATTTGGACTCAACCAAGGTCATCAACTAAGATGCCGTTCAATAGGTTACAAAAAAGACAGATAAGCTGTGTTATGTCCAGAAAATGGGTTATTCGGCACTGAAAATAAATGAGCTATAAGTCATGAAAAGACATGAAGGAATCTTGAACTCATGTTACTAAATGAAAGAAGCTAATCTGTGAAGGATGGTTGGAATCTGTAGATTCCAACCATATGACATTCTGGAAAAGGTAAGCTTTGGAAATAGCAAAGAAATCAATGACTTCCAGGGATTGGAGGGGGAGGAGAGGTGAATAGGCAGAGCACAATATGTTCGAGGTAGTGACTCTATTCTGCATGATGCTACAATGGTGATAGACATGTCATTATACACTTGTCAAAATTCATAGAACACACAACACCAGGAGAGAATTCTAATGTAACTCTGGACTCTGGGTGATAATGATGTGTTCATGTAGGTTCATCATTGCAAAACATATGCCCACCCTGGTGCAGAAGGGTGCTGGGGAAGGAGGTTGTTTGGGGGGTTGTGTGGGGAGGACATGCATGGAAGCTCTGTATTTTCCACTCCATTTTGCTGTATACCTAGAACTGCTCTGAAAAATAAAGTTAAAAACTGTACTCTCAATTCTGGTACAAAATGGCTTCTGGCTAGAACTCCCAATGCTGCCTCTCCTGACTCTTATTGAGATAGAGGCAAATGCAGAAATGCTTATGTATATTGATTGACTGACTAATAACCTGATTCAAAAATCTGGAAGAAAAGAAGCCGAAGCAAATTGCAAAGCAGATGAACTGAGCAGAGAAAAACATACCCAGCTTCAACTCAGGGCAAACCTTGTTTATCTACCTTTCATGAGAAAGAGACAACAATGATCAAAGACAGGCCTGCATTTTTATCTCTGTTTTCATCTGTCCAAGCTCAGAGTCCTGGGGCCAATCAAAAGTTGGGCATCCAATTCTGTTTATTGCTACTCCACAAGGAGGGAAAGAGGCTGTTCTGACCTGTTCGCCATCTCTCTATTGCCAGATGGAAACTCAAAACAACTGAGCAGGTGAAAGGAGGGTGTGCAGATCAGTATGCACATGATATGTTCCAAAAAACACGGTTTTCCAAAGAAAAAATGTTTTCCTTCCCAAGAAATTACAGAATAGAAATAGGAACAGAAAGTTCTAGGGAGAGAGCAGAATTAGATGAAAAGATAAAAGGATGAAGTAAACACACAAGAAAAGGAAATAGGAAGATGTATGAAACAATAAATGAGAGTGAAGGAATGCTAAGCAGTAAATGGAAAACACAGTGGGTGGTTTTATTTTTATTTCATTTCATTTTATGTGTGTGGTACTAGGAATAGAACCCAGAGGCATTCTACCTCTGCGTTACATCTCCAGCACTATTTTATTTTTAATTTTGAAACAGGGTCTCACTAAGTTGCTAGGGGCCTCACTAAGTTGCTGAGGCTGGCCTTGAACCTGTGATCCTCCTGTCTCAGTCTCCCAAGTACTGGGATTACAGGAGTGCACCATGGTGCCCAGCTCAGTGAAGTTGTTTTAAAACACAACCACAAATTCAACCACACTTCCTTTCAAGAGGTGCAGTCTGGGGCTGGGGGTAAAGTTTGCTGGTAGAGTACTTGCCAAGCTGATCCCTAGCATTAAAAAAAAAGAAAAAAAAAGATTCAGTCTATGTTCTCATCTATTGAAACTGAACGAATGCTTTACCCAGGGCTGTCTAACGTAAACATAATGCAAGCCACATATGTAATTTTACAGTTTCTAGTAGCTGCATTGAAAACTTAAAAGGAAGCAGTTGACATTGATGTTATATTATTTAACTAATTGCATCCAAAATATTATTTCAACACATAATAAATATAAAAATAATAATATATTTTATGTTTTTTTCTGAATACTAAGTTTTTGAAACCCAGAGCATATTTTATACCTACGGTATGTCTCAATTTGGACTGGCCATATTTCAGTGCTCACAGCCCCACATGACCAGTGTCAACTATATTAGACAGGTCAGATTTTGAAAGAGTGTGGTAGAAAAAATGCTAGGTGACTCCCAAAGATAGGTCATCAATGGCCGTGAAGCTTCTGCCTTGCTTATGAGGGACACTCACACTTAGAGCCCTGAGAAATAATGTAAGAAATTTAACTACCCTGAGGTTACCACATTTGAGGAAGCCCAGGCCACACGGAGAGGTAACAAATAGGTGTTCTGATTGACATTTCTACTTAGCATGGCCACTGGCCATTGGCCATTAGCATAGCCAGGTACCAGACACGTGAGTGAAGATTCTCACGCCCAGTCATTCAAGTCAACCTCAGCCATTCAAGGTTTTCTGGCCAAGGCTGCAGACATGATGGTTCCATGACAAGTCATTCCCTATGTGCCCTTTGTAAACTCCTGACTCAGAATCTTCAAGCATAATAAAATGTTCATGGTTTTTCCATCACTTAATTTTGGGGGTGATTTTTTTATACAGCAATAAATGTCTGTGATAAAAGTTACCACCTCATAAAAAGGAGTTAAAGAGTAGAAATAATGGAACCAGAAATAAATTAATTGTCAATGGAGGGAAAATTAGAATCTGTTTTAAATTTCAGAGGAAAAGAAAAATGAGATGAAGCAATAAAATGGTTAGACCTTGTATTAGTCAGCTTTCCATTTCCATAAAAAAACCAAGATAATCAACTTATAAAGAGGAAAGGTTTGTTTTGCCTTGTGGTTTTGGAGGTTTCCGTGCACAGTCAGGTGGACACATTGCTTTTAGCCCTGTAGCAAGGCAATCCATCGTGGCAGGCCCACCTGGTGAAGATAGAAGAGAGAGGAGAAGGAGGGGCTAGGGTCCCACATGCCCCTCCATGGGCATGACCTCAGTGACTGAAGCCCCCACACACTAGGCCCCATCTCTTAAAGCTTCCACTTCCTCCCAATAGCCCCAAGCTGAGGACCAAGCCTTTAACACATTGGCCCTTGCGTGACATTTAAGATCCAAACCATAACAGACATGGAAGTCAGAAGATGAAGAGACCATTTATTTTTGTCTCCTTGAGGAGTTGCCTGAATCAACACAACTGACCAGGGCTTACCCACAAAAATTGAGCCAGAAGAAAACAAGCATATATTCAAAGCATTCCCCTAAAATTTTATTCTTTGTCATAGTATTCTTTAAGAGAAAGGGTGTGGTGGCGCACACTTGTAATCCCAGTACTTGGGAGGCTGAGACCGGAGGATCTGGGTTCGCGGCCAGCCTCAGCTACTTAGTGAGGCCCTCCACAACTTAGTGAGACCCTGTTGCAAAATAAAGAATTAAAAAATTGGGCTGGGGGTATAGCTCGGAAGTAGAATGCCCCTGGGTTCAATCTCCAGTACCACAAAAAAAAAAAAAAAGAGAAAGGGCAAAATAAAGACATTTTAAACATTCAAAGATTAAATTTACTACACATATTCTCAGTACAAAAGGCCTACTAAAGGATATATTTAAACACCAAGAGAAGGCATGAAATAGAAGAAATAATAGTGATACACTGAAATAGATAAAATGTGTTGGTAAATTTGATTAAGCATCTACTTTTAAAATCTCATATTTTTGTATTAAAAAGTAAACTAATATTCTACCTAATAATAGCAGAAAGAGGTAGGTGTTCAGTGAGTATCTACACTAATGCACAAAGCGCTTAATCACATTTTGGGGGAAGAATGGAAATATTATCATTATTTTTTGTTGTGTGTGTGTGTGTGTGTGTGTGTGTGTGTGTGCGCGCGCACGCGCGCGCGCATAAAAAATTATTTTAGGCACTTAAAGAACAGAAACATTACAGTTTCCAAAGTAAAAGAGTGAGAAAGAAAACAAAGCATTATGGAGTCAATAGAGACAGAGAAAAGGAAAAGAGAAGCAAAAAATAAAAAGAGAAGAAGGGTAGTGAGAAATAAGTTCAACTATATCATTAAAATTCTTCCATTTATATAGCTTGAAAGCCTATAATAATACAGTGCTTTTTAGTACTTATGGCAACATATGTACATAGTAAAAGTATAAAATAGCATGCATGAAATGATACTTGAATGCATGGCAGTACTTACCTCTGGAGAAGAAAAGAGCATACTGCTGGTAAGTACTGGAACATAGTGGGTCTCGACTTCTCTGGAATGTTTGATTTCTTTAAACAAACCTCAATCAAATAAGATACTGTGTTAAAATTGGATAAAATTTGGGTGATAGATACAGAGATATTCATCTCTATTCTTAGCTCTATGCTTGAAATATTATCAATAAAATAAATACAGCAGTGAAATATGAAAAACCCCTTCTCTATTTGTAGCCCTATCTTAGTGCCCAGAGGAGGCTGAACTGAATGGGACCTGTAATGGTGATGGGAAAAAAAATCCCCCTATTGACATTTCTCTAGAATAATGAAAAATCAGATTTGCATGACAGCCTGCCGATCTAAGAACTGCTGCTCCACCAGGCATGACGGTGCACACCTGGAATCTCAGTACTTGGGAGGCTGAGATAGGAGAATCTTAGGATCAAGGCCAGCCTCAGCAACTTAGTGAGATCTCAGCAACTTAGGAAGACCCTGTTTCAAAATAAAAAATAAGGACTGGGAGTGTAGCTCGGAGGTAGACCGTCCCTCGGTTCAATCACCAGCAAAGAAGGAAGGAAAGGAAGGGAGGGAAGGAAGGAGGGAGGGAAAGGAACTATTGCTCCAGTAGCAATTAGACTTGGAAATGCATAATCTGTTTGCAAACTTCCTTCCCGCTGTGAATTTTTGGGGAAATCTTGGGCTGCCAACAGAAGCATGAGTCAGTCTCTCAGCCTTCTCAGCCAGAGATACACCAGAGCCAAGAGAAACATGTCACAGAAAACACATGGGAATGGCGGGCATACGGCAGGAGCCAACATTTAGACTCCCAAGCGCTGACTTTCTGGCAGTCTGTGGGAAAATAAACTCCTTTAAAGTACAACTTTTTCAATGAGCTTGTTAGAGACGATGCAACCTTGTTAATACATTACAGGAACATCATTTGGTCTTAAATGTGCTCTGGAGTACTCTGTCTCCCCCGGCCCCATTCCAAACCAACACGCACTCATGTACCAGCATTCCTCATCTCTCTCCTGGCCATTCAGGCCCTTCTCCAGCACTCAGGACCTAACAGCACAGGCAAATACACTTCATATCTTTTTTGTGTTTGTTTATTTTGTGGGGTTTTTGTTGTTGTTGTTTTGGTACTAGGGTTTGAACCCAGGGACATTATGTCTCTGAGTACTACTTATTTTTAATATAGTTTTTAAAAATGTACTTGAATAATGGGGAGATCCAAGAGATCCAAGATGGTGACTAAGGGAGATACCACGTTATGATCTCTTTGAGACTTGGGTCTCAATTGCCATGAAAGCAACTTCTCGACAGGAGAAGAAAAGCAACAAAACCTTGAACTAAACAACGAAAAATTTGAAACGTGATGAAATCAAAGCCAGAAGACAAAACAGAGGAAAGTAAAAAGCTCCAAGCGCCTTACCTAAGGAAAAGTGGCAGCGCCATCTTGGTTGGACTGTGCTGGCCGCTACCGGCATTGCGGCTTCCACATGCTGCCAGCAGAGAAGCCAGAGACTTGTAAGTTCAGCAGCTGCAGGTCAGCAGAGACGAAAGCAAGCAGCGCTCGCTCCACACTTAAGACACCAAATGGTGGCGGCGACAGCGGCTGCAGCGGCGCCATCTTGGCAGGACTTTGCCAGCGGCTACCAGCATTGTGGCTTCCACACAAGATCAACGGAGACACCAGCGACCTGTTGTGAATCCAGCAACTGCAGAATAGCAGCAGTGAGGGCGAGCAGTGACTCGCTCCACGCGCGACACAGACCTGAACTGCTGCGTCGGCAGAAGCGGCAGCGGCGCCATCTTGGTCAGACCGCACCAGTGGCTACTGCCATTGCGACTTCTGCAGGTCACCAACAAAGAAACCAGGGACCTTGTCTAGAACCAGCACTGCAGAGCATCAGCGACAAAAGTGAGCAGCAGTTCGATCCATGTTCGACAGAGTACCCAGTGCCCAGAGGCCTGACCAGAACCTACGGCAGTGGCTGACCCC
>PVJS01020576.1:0-32439 GCA_004027185.1 Glis glis | reverse complement strand
GAGAGAGAGAGAGAGGGAGGGAGAGGGGGGAGAGAGAGAGAGAGAGAGAGAGAGAGCGAGCTGAGGCTGGCCACGAACCCGGATCCTCCGGTCTCCGCCTCCCAAGTACTGGGATTACAAGCGTGCGCCACCATGCCCGGCTTGTTCCCCATCTTTAATAGAAGGAATGCAATGGCCAGGGAAGGAAGCCCGTGAGGATGGACTTGGTTATATACCATACGAGCACTCCGGAAAGTTGTGCCTACTCCAACTTTATCAGAGTCTATCGGTGTTTGTTTCTGCTGGTCACTAATCCTTGCCCCTTTCCTCCTCTTCCCACCATCTATGTACCTCCTAGTTTCAAGTAAGCAGGGAATCCATCATATCACTTGTAAATAAACTTAAATGCAATGGACAAAATACTATGGTTGAAATGGTTTTATTCTTTAAAAATCTTTTTCTAGGAAGAAACACAAATGCTTCTCAACTCATGATGGGATTATGCCCAATAAAACTACTGCAAGTTGAAAATATGGAAAAGCAAAATGAATTTACTATACCTACCCTATGGACATCGGAGTTTAGCTCTAAAGTACCGGTTGTTTCCCCTGTGAGCACATGGAAACAGGCTTTGTTGCTGCTGCCCAGCAATGCACAAGAGGATCATAGCACATTCATATCACTAGCCCAAGAAAAGCAGAGAATTCAGCCGGGCATGGTGGTACATGCCTGTAATCCCAGTACTTGAGAGGCTGAGATAGGAGAATTGCAGGTTCAAGGCCAGCCTCAGCTACAATTTAGTGAAACCTTCAGCAACTTAGCGAGGCCCTGTTTCAAAATTCAACATTAAAAAGGGCTGGGGTATAGCCCAAAGGTAGAAATGCCCCTAGGTTCAATCCCCAGTACAAAAAAAAAAAAAAAGAGAAAGGAAGGAAGGAAGGGAGGGAGGGAAGGAGGGAGGGAGGGAGGGAGGGAGGGAGGGAGGGAGAAGAGGAAGGAAGGAAGGGAGGGAGGGAGGAGAGAAAGAAAGTGAGAATTAAATTCAAAGTACAATTCCTACTCAATGAGTATCACTTTTGCATCATTTTGAAATTGAAAAATTATAAGCTGAACCATTGTAAGTCGGAGAGCATCTGTATTTTTCTAGGAGAATGAGTATATGTGAGCATTTTAAAAAACCATAAACAGGTGCATTTTAACATTAAGACTGGGGTTGCTCCTTGAAGCAATTCTGTGGGATATGGTCTATATATTCCATGTTTGCTGCTCAGACTGGGAACACTATTTGAACCCGGCCTCTGACACTTCCTTCAGAGTCGATGTATGAGAGGTACAAGAAAACCAGCCTCATTTTTCAAGTCCCTTATACTTTTGTCAAATATATTTTCCCCTTCCCTGATACCTGTGAGGGCTGGTCTCCACTGATTTTCATTAACCTAAAGTCTGGCTTTGAGGTCAGGAATAGAATAGCCCAGTATCACTAATTTGGAATGCAATGTTTTGGAAAAAGGAATAACTCAGACAAGTAAACTTTGGCCATATAATTGCCCTGTTTGGAGAAAAGTTTGTAAAGGAAACTAATCATGTATACATATATACATACATACATACACATATATATATATGTGTGTGTGTGTGTGTATGTATGTGTAGATATATACATACACACACACAAATCAGAAGGAAATTATTTAAAGTTACTTAAAAGAATAAACTGTTGATGCATTCTCAAGTATACAGGCCTTAGACCTTAGATTAAAGCACTGTTCACCCAACACATTTTTAGGTTTATTATAAATCAGCTTTATTCACCAAAGTCATTTCTTCATGGCCCTGTAAGAAGCTTTAACTTTGTTGGCCTATCTCCTATTCATGTCGACACTTGGATGTAATAAAGTTGTATCTCTGCAAAATGATCCCATAATTTAAACCAAGCTTTTCCAAATTTATCGGAATTAATGAGGTTTGGTTGTGTTAGATTGAACCATATGAAACTGGTGATATTCAACCATTTTGACGTATAAAAAGTGACAATTTTAGATTGAGTCTAATATATGTATTTTCTAGTACACCTTTCCAAGGAACTAAAAGCATTCCACATTTCCACACTTTCTTTGGCTATTTTAAAGGTACAAGTAGCAGAGTAGGATTGAATGCCCTGCCCCCAAACACCTGTCCCTCCGTTTATAAGTACAGAAACCAGGAAATTCAACCAAGGAAAGTCATTCAGAACACAACTTCTGCTTCCTTTGCTCTGCGGAGCTATTGATTCAATGTGATCCCATGTGCTTATTTTTGTTTTTGTCGCACACATGCTTGTGGTCTTCTATCCATGAAGTTATGACCAAGAGCAATGCTGTGCGGCTTTCCCGCTATGTTTATTCTAGGAGCTCTATAGTTTCAGGTTTTACATTTAAGTCTTTAATCCACGTTGAGTTGATTTTGTGTGTGTGTGGGGGGGGTAAGATAAGGTTCCAATTTCATTCTTTTGTATGTGGAGACCCAGTTTTCTCAATACCATTTATTGAAGAGACTATCTCCTGGGCCATTGTGTATTGTGTGTTCTTGGCACCCTTGTTGAAAATCAGTTCACAGTAGATGTGTAGATTTATTTCTAAGTGCTCTATTCTCTTCCATTAGTCTACATGTCTTCTTTATACTAGTACCATATTGTTGTTGGGGTTTTTGTTTGTTTGTTTTTCTTTTCTTTCTTTTTTCTTTTTCTTTTCTTTCTTTCTTTCTTTCTTTCTTTCTTTCTTTCTTTCTCTCTCTCTCTCTCTCTCTCTCTCTCTCTATTTTTTTGGAAGTACTATCACTGAGCTACATCCCTGGCCCTATTTATTTTTATTTTGAAAGTGTCTCGCTAAGTTGTTGAGGCTAGCCTCCAACTTGCAATCCTTCTGCCTCAGCCTCTTGAGTCACTAAGATTACAGGCCTGCACCACTGTGCCCTGTACTGTTTTGATTACTATAACTTTATAATATATTTTGAAGTAAAAAAGTATGCTTTGTATTATACAATTATTTGTATTATTATTATATGGACAGTTTTACAATATTAAGTCTTCCAGTCCATGAGCACAGGAGGTTTTTCCAAGGAGGCTGAGACAGAAAGATTGCAAATTTGAGGCCTGCCTCAGCAACTCAGCGAGGCCCTCAAAAACTTAGACCCTGTTTCAAAATTTAAAAAGTTAAAATAGCTCAGAGGTAGAATGCCCCTGGATTCAATTCCCGGTACAAAAAAAAAAAAGAATATTGTAATGAGAATTAATCAAACTTTAAAAAATAACACTTGCCCTGAGTAGTTGTTTGAGCAATCTAAAAATCACTTTGGGGACAAAGTACATCCTGACTGCCCATAAGTGCAATCTATTAGAGCCCAAGAGATTCTGTCCATGTGGAGAGACACCCTGACATAAGACTTCTGAAAGGATTGGAAAAGAGAGGGAAGCAAATTAAAGTTTAATAGAATGGAACCTCAGGAAATGGACAAATGTAAATTAGGATGGGGAAACAGAAATGATTCTCATTTTTAAAAGGCTCCTCATTAACTTACTGGATGGCATTCTGCGAATTTGTTTAAGGAATGCAGGGACGTGGAGTCTCGAAAATTCAAGAATGACTCTTCTCTGCTTCCAGACAAGGAAATGGATTTGCGCTATAGCGAGCGGTGTCACTGATGAGCATTAAGAATGTCCTGGATTGTGAAGGTGAGACTCAGTGGAGGAGAGGGGATGACATCCGACTATGAAATTTCTTTGTCTGGAGGTATTCTCGTAGAGGAGTCCTGCTTGGAGAGATCAGGATTAATTCTGTCTTCATTTAACATTTTCTCTCCCCTTCTTCCAGACCCCCCCCCCCTTGGCTGGATGGTAGACTGGTCCCCTTAGCCACTCCAGGCCTTTTTGAAGTATCTATAACCACTGAGACATCTGCAGACAAGTGCCAGACACTTGGAGCGCTCCATCCAGCCTGCAGGAGAGCCCCTCCAAGACCTCCTTTCTCCCAGGGAGACCCCTTTCACGGGAGCCATATGGTAATTGCTGTGGCCAGCCTCCCCAGCACAAAGAGTTCCTGAAACCAAGAGGGAGAGAGAGCTACCTGAGGGGAAGTCTCCTCTGCAGTGTGAGGCGGGGGATATAGCAGGAGCAATTTATGTTTATTTTCAAGCAACTGATGTACAGACAGAGAATGAAAAGCTGCAACCTTTCAGGGGAGCCCCTGCACGCATCCTCTCCACGGGCAGCTCCATTTCCATATGCCTGGTGTTACCGGAAGGGAGCACTTACCCGCCTGAGAAGCCAGACAAACCTGCCACTTGAATCCCCATCGCCCGGCCACTTGGGCACAGAGTGGCAGTATATGGCAACAGAATTAATGTGGCTCTAAAGTAATTTGAAAGCGCCAAGAGTAGCAAATTATCACATGAAAATGCAAATTGTTCCTTATCTGGACCGTTCCACAGATGCTATGATTCATCGTTGACTGTTCAGCTGTATTTCCAAGTAAGATCTCAGCGAGCGGGTGCAAAGGCAGGCTGCGGCGGCTCTGCCTGCAGAGATTTATAGCTCCTTTTATCCAGATGTAAAGCACACGGAGTTGGGAGGGAATATTAAACGTATAAAATCTCAATCTATCATGTAGTCCTTATTCGAGGAGGATCAAAGGACACACAAACATACACGTACATCCTCCAGAATTTCCTCTCTCCAGACAAGCATGTACCTTTTATGTTATTCACCCATCACTTTGCCTTCTTAGCTGAGTCAAGGTAATTTCTCCCATCCAACCAACCAACCACCCTTCCTTCCTTCCTTCCTTCTTTCCTTCCTTCCTTCCTTCCCTCCCTCCCTCCTTCCTTCCTTCCTTCCATGAATGTATGCATTTATGCATCTACCCATCGACCCAACTATCCATCCATCTAGAGTTTCTTTCATATATTTACTGATTTTCTTGGGTGTATTTACGAACCCATTAAGCCTTTATTGCTGACCATACATGCAGTTTCTGATTAAGAAAAGGGATCTAAGTGGGATTGCCCACTTTCTCTTCAGCTGGCATTTGTAGAGGATGCTCATTAAAGAGAAGACACAACACACACTTGAGAACTGGACCAGAGTTCAGTGTGTAAATGGAAGCAATTATCTGAGAGCTAGAACACAAGGAAAGCCATCTCTTAGATGAGTTAGGAAGTGGTGCTTATATAGCACCCGGGATGTCCCAGCCTGTTTCTAAGTGCTTTATGAATATTAATTCATTTATACTCTATTTTCATCATGAAGAAACATCCTTTAAGCTGAGGGTGCTCCCTGAGGGGTCAAATCTCTGGTCCTCTGTGGAATTTCTACCCATCCTCATGTCAGTTAAAGTAGGAACAGAGGGCTTCTTCAACCTCCCCAGATCCCAGATAGCCTGTGACTTGTGTCTCTTCCTTGCAATCTGAGATGCCCAAACAGTAAATAGCTGTGTGAAGAGATATTCCACAAATACTTCCTGAGCACCAGTGTTGATGGACCAAAGAGTTCCTCCAGGGAAGGGAGGGGTGACCCTGGAAAGGGAGGCTGGGCCGGTACCAAGCTGTATTGGTTTGCTGAGACTGCTGTGACATGCTGGGTGGCTTAGAACAACAGAAATATATTGTAGCAGTGGGCATGGTGATGCACACCTGAAATCCCAGTACTTGGGAGGCTGAGACAGGAGGATCACAGCTTCAAGGCCAGCACATGGTAACTTAGCCAGGCCCTGTTTCAAAATAAAAGATAAAAGGGGCTGGGGATGTAACTTGGAGGTAGAATACCTTTGGGTTAAATTCCAGTACAACACACACACACACACACACACACACACACACACACACACACACGGTGCTGGAGGTAGAAATCTGAGCTCAATTGTGGATAGGGGTGACAATAGTGCTGGAGGTCTGAGTCTGAGAAGAAGGTTCTAGAGAAGTATCTGTTCCAGGTCTCTCTCCTAGCTTCTGGTAGTTCCTGGGCTTGTTGCAGGACAGTCTTCATATGGTTTCTCACCCTATTTCAGTATGACCTCATCTTGATCACATCTACAAAGACCCTATTTCCAAATAAGGTCACATCCTGCTGTACTGAAGGTGAGGACTTCCACATATGAC
The DNA here is from genome assembly GCA_004027185.1 of Glis glis. Lineage (NCBI taxonomy): Eukaryota > Metazoa > Chordata > Mammalia > Rodentia > Gliridae > Glis > Glis glis. The sequence goes on along the minus strand of PVJS01020576.1, from coordinate 26,331 downwards.
TGGGGACACATTCAATCTATAACACAAGCTAAGGGCTTTGAAGTTACAGGAGACTTTCATGAGACCTCAGCCTCCAATTATGAGTACCCACATTTGAAAACGGGCCTTTCAGAAGCCCTCTTCCACAGCTGTCTAAAACCAATCCCTGGGGGCCTTGTCAATTGCCTCCTGCCCCTGCCAGCTGTGAGCGTCCAGCAGGGGACACACCATAACCTGCGTTCCCCAAGCTCCAGTGCTGCAGGCAGAGTTGCCGCAAGCATCCTGTTGTACCTTCCGCCTCTCGGTCCCTTGACTGCAGTTTCAGAAGTCCAGAGTCACTTCTTCTGTGAATACACTGGCTTCTCCAGGGTGGAGCTGTGCAGAGAAGTTTCGAGCCCTTGACCATCTTTCTCACACAGAGACACACACCACTCCCAGACCTCTCATGTTCCACTTCATCGCCCGTCTCCAAGGACCACCCCAGAGATCAGTAGTCTTCAGAAACACAAGCTGAGATCTGGCGGTGACCCTCTGTAGAAGGCCATCTAGGACCTCCTTCAGGTCACAGCACCGAAATCAGGCAGAGACGCACATAATTTTTAATCACCTTTAAGTATAATTCACATAAAATAAAATTCACCAAATTTTAGCATGTAATTCAGTGAATTTAAACAAGTATACAGATAGGTCACCACCACCACCGCAATCACAATACAAAAGATTTCTGGCACCACAGGAAGTCTCTTTGAAAGTTATTGGGGTAACTCTGGAGGACGATACTTGCTCCATAGTCTTGCCACAGAGGGTGCTGCTTTAGGCAGCACCCAAATAACTACTCCGTGGTTCCTGCCATGGAAGGTCGCTGCACCAGGCAGCTTCCAATCAACACTAAGTCTGATATAGTAATTTGCAAAATAATTACATTTAATAACTGGGGGATCAGGGAGGAGATAGAGATGACAAATTCTCCCGTCCATCTGTAGCCAGCACCTTGCTTTTATACACACTTTAGACAAAACATCATAAAGGTTAATCAAATACAGAAATCAACAATTATCACAGGTTACGGTAAAGAAGGTCAGTGAGGCAAACATGTGACAAACTTAGGAGAAGGAGAGATTAACCATTACTGGGTGGAGACAACTTCAAAGACCGCACCTTGAAGATTACACCAGGTCCCTTGGAATGTCCACTTGCAGACAAATCCCAACCAGCCAAATACCGTGTATTCAAACTGAACTGGTCCAAGATGATAATCTCAGTGTGTGTACTAAGACAGGCCTCGGTCCTCAACAGAAAGTCAATCTTGTGCTTCTTTAAAGTCAATCTTCTTCCCCTCCCTCCCTCCCTGGCAACCCTTGATCTGGTTGTTGTCCCTATAGTTTTGCCTTTTGCAGAAAGTTAAATAAATAAAACGACTAAATATGTAGTCTTTTGTGCCTGCATTCTTTCACTTAGCATAAGGTTTTTAGATTCTTCACATCATTGCTTGTACCAGTTCATTCTTTTTCATTGCTGTATAATATCCTATAGTATGGATTTGCCACCATTTGTTTAGTCATTTACCTGCCAATAGACTTCCGGGTTGTTTTCAATTTGGAAACAATAAGAATACAGCCACTATGAACATTCACATATAAATCTTTGTGTGGACCCATGTTTTTATTTCTCTTAGGCAAAATCCTAAGAGTGGAACTTCTAGATGGAATGGTAAAGGCATGCTTAAAACTTTTAGGAAACCGCTTAACTACTTTCCAAAGTTACTGTACCATTTAGCATTCTCAGCATCAAGGTATGAGAATTCATGTTGCCCCACATCTTCATCAAAGCATAAAATGATCGGTCCTTTAAATTTCAGTGATGGTGGTAGCTCACTGCAGTATTCATTTGCATTTCCCTATTTATTAATAATGTTGATCATCTTTCATGGGTTCAGTTGCTGTTCATATATCTTCTTCGGTGAAAGGTCTCTTTAAATCCTTTGCCCATTCTTGACCAGGGTCTTGGCTTTTACAGATTCTGATCCATGAATATCTTACATATCTCCATTTATTTAAGTCTTCCTTAATTTCTTTCAGCATTGTTTTATAGTTTTCGTGGTGGAGATCTGTTGTGGTTAGATATAGAATGCCCCCTGGAGAGCTCAGGTATTAAGGCTCAGAGTTGATGTAATGAAGTCATGAGGGCTGTTATCTCATCAGTGTGTGAATGGATTTGCTGGGTGGTCACCTAGACAGGTAGGGTGTGGCTGGAGAAGGTGGGTCCCTGGGGTGTGGCCTTGGGGACTGAGCTTGTGTCTTTGAATTCCCTTGCTTGTTTGCTCTGTCCGCTTCCAGCCTCTGTGATGTGAGAGCAGAGCCCTCGTGGTCTCTCCCTTTCTTTGCTTCCCGCTGCCGCCATGCCCTGAGATCCACAGACCCTAGCCTCATATGGACTGAGCCCAAAATCTCCAAAGAAACTGTGAGCAAATAAATCTTCCTTCCTCTAAGATGTGTGGTCATTTGCTTTGGATTACAGCAGTGACAATGTTGACTGAAACAGGGTCTTGTACATTTTTTTTAAATTTCCATAAGCATTTTATAATCTTTTTGCATTAATTGAGATGATCTTTCAGTTTTTCCTTTTTAAATTGATTGGTTTTCAAATGCTAAACCAATGAATCATTCCTGATGTAAACTTCATTGCCCATGATATATTTAGTTTTTATATACAGTGCTGAAGGGTTTGAATTTGTTGAAATTTTATTAAGGAGCCTGTGTCTACATTCATGTGGAATATGCTGGTTTTCTTTTCTTTGCATGTTTGGTTTTAGTATCAGGGCAATGCTGGCCTCACAAAATGTGTTGAGGAAGGTTCCCTCCTTTCCTTTTTCTGGAAGACTTGACAGCACTTTTTTCTACATAGACTTGCTATTACTTTTTATGTAATGCTTAATGGGATTTATTACTGAGAACATCTGGGCCTGGAGTTTTCTTTGTTGGAAGAATTTTATTTTTTGTTTTGCTTTGATTTTGAAATATTTCAACTATTAATCAATTTCCGTAATAAATATTGGAGTACTTAGGTTATTGTTTTCTGCTTAGATGAGCTTTGGCAACTTGTGTATTTCCATAAATTGGTCCATTTCATGTAAGTTATCAAGTTTATTGGTATGAAGTTATTTCTTTTTCTTCAATATCTTTCCAGTGTTCATAAGATCTGTAGTAATGTCTCATCTCTTATTCCTATAACTGGTAATTTGTGTCTTTTCTCTATTTTATGCATTCATTCAACTAGAGGGTTGTCAATTTCATTCATCTTGGTGAAAAAATAGGTTTTGGCTTCATTTACTTTCTGCATTGTTTTTCCATTTTCTATTTCTTTGATTTCTGCTCTTTATTATTTTCTTCCTTCTGCTCACTCCCTGTTTAATTTGCTCTTTTTTTCTAATTTCTTGAGATGTATCTTAGATCATTGATTTGTAAGCAATCTGTTTTTTTTAAATGTTAGTATTTAATGCTATAAATGTCTCCCTAATCACTCCTTTGACTATACTCCACACCCTTTTATTCTCAACCTTTCAAAATAATTTCTTTTTTTTTCTTTTTTTATGTTTTTATTGGTGCATTGTAGTCTCACATCACAATGAGTATCAGTTTGGTGTTAACATACATGCACACAGCTCTTGGTGTCCCTCCCCCCGCCTCCCCCCACTTCCCCCCCCACATGTAAAATAATTTCTAATGTCCCTTTGGATTCTTTATTTTGCCAGTGGGTTATTTAAAAATACTTTATTAATTCCAAAATATTTGGGAATTTTCTAGATATATTTCTTTGTAGGTTTCTAGTTTGATTCTGTTGTGCTCAGAACACATACTTTGTATAAATCAAATATCTTAAATTTATTGAGACTTATTTTATGCACCAGAATATAGTCTGACTTGGTAAATGTTCCATGTGCATTCACAAAGAATATGTAGTCTGCTCTTGTTGGGTGAAATGACTTATAAATATTTATGAGGTCAAGTTTGCTAATAGTATTCAGGACTTTCAGCTCCTTACATACTTTTTGTCTAATTTTGTTGTATAATTTTTTAGAGAGCGCTACAGAAATCTCCAACTGTAAATTGTGAGGTTTTCTATTTTTCTTTTCAATTTTATGATTTTTGCTTCATGTGTTTGGAAGCTGTTTAGATGTCTATGCACTAAGAATTTTTATGTTCTCTTGGTGAACTAATGCCTTTAATCATTATGTAATGTCCCTTTTTATCTCTGATAATTTGCCTTATCCCAAATTGTCTAATATTAACAAAGGCACTCCAGTTTCTTTTTATTAATGCTATTATAGCATATTTTTTCCATTATTTTACTTCTGGGCTATCTTTGCCTTTATATTTGAAATGGCTTTTTTATAGGTAGCATGTAGTTCAGTTTTATTTCTTATCCTATCTGACAATTCTTTTCATTGGAATGTTATGACTATTTACATTCAATATTATTGCTTATATAGTTTAATTTACATCTACTATCCTATTATTTCTGCCATCTGTTCTTTTTTCTTGTTTTTCTTTTTTATTAGCCACATTTTGATACATTAATTGCCAATATTAGCTGTATATTTTTCAATCTTTTCTTCCCATGCTTAATTTTGAATCATTTTTATGCTACATCTTCAAGTTCACTGACTTTTACTTCTATAGAGTCTTATCCATGGTCAATTCCATTCAGTATATTTTTCATTTCAAATATTGTATTTTTCTCCAAAAACTCCATTGGACCTTTTTACACACACACACACACACACACACACACACACACACACACATATTTGTGTTGCCATATTTTTGTGAAGAGAAATATTTCTCTTCTTTTCATGTTTACATGTTTCTATACTTTTTTATATACAGATGATTTTTATAATAGCTGTTTAACATCCTTCTCTGCTTATTCCATTCTTTCTGTAATGTCTGGGTCCATTTCTATTAATTGACTTCTCCTCAGTTATTCATCTTATTTCCTTGCTTCTTTGGGTGTCTAATTAATAAATGTGTACATTAGATTTTGTTCTCATATGTAGTTAAGTTACTTGGAATCAGTTGTATATTTTTTTTAACTTTTTATGTTATGTTGGAACCAGTTGTATATTTTTGAGGCTTGCTTTTAAGCTTTATTAGGGCAGGTTCAGAACAACTATTAATCTTTGGGTTTTAGGGCTCTACTACTGAGAAGATACTCTTCTGAGGACTCTACTCAATGCACCATTTAATAGGATATCTTTGCACTCTAGCTGATGGGAACATGAATTAGTCCCACCCCTCTGTGAGCTCAGGCAGTTGTTTGGTCTACTGCTTTTTAGTGGGTTTCCCCTCTGCCCTTGTTTTCCTTTCATGCATGTGAAGATCAGCACTGAGCCAGAGCTTCAAGAAGACTTCTCTACAGATCACTCGTGCTCTTTATGCAATTGCATTCCATCCTCTGTGCTACTCTGTCCTGCAAATTCCAGTTGCTTTGGCCTCCCCAAACTCCGTGTTCTCAAATCAACATAACCACCCACCCTTACCCCATATTTTAGCTTAGAAACAGGCTCTAGGAGTAAGCAGGGCAATCCTAGGGTTCACCTCTTTTGTTTCCCTTTTCTCAGGGATCACGCTCCTGCACTATCTCATGTCCTATATCTAAAAGCCACTGTTCCATACTTTTGCTTTGATTTTTTAGTTGTTTAAGATGAGGGCATAAATTCAGTCCCAATTACTCTATCATGACTGTTGGTGGAAGTCAGCGCCTATCTTTGAGGAATTTTAAAGGATAGAGTTCCATATTTCCTACACTGATCCTTCATCACCATTCTCACTCCTGAAACCCAAAACAACTGATCACATAACAGAGGAAGGTAGATTTATTTGCTCACAGTTTTTAGAAATTTCAGAGTTTCAGTCCATGTTAGGCCGAGTCTGCTGAGCTCAGGGCATGGCAGCAGGAAGCAGAGAGAGGGAGAGCACAAGACTCTGCTTTCACATCATGGAGGCTGGAAGCAGAGAGAAAGCAAGGGGAGGAGGAAATATATATAATCCCCAAGGCCACACCCCCAGGGACCCACCTCCTCCAGCCACGCCCTTCATGCCCAGGTTACCACCCAGTAAATCTGTTACAATGGATATATCCACTGATGAGATTACAACCTCATGGCTTAATTATACCAACTCAGAACATGAATACATGAGCTCTTCGGGGGACATTCTATATCTAACCATAATACCCACTTAACCTATTTCCCTTGCTTCCTAGTACTTCCTTAGGCTCTCTGAACTGCCATATCTTAGGTCTCCTGGAAGAGACCCAGCCTCATTATGCTCTCCAGACTGCAGAAGAAGGAAAACGCAGCTGGCCTAAGTACAATGACCCCCTGGCCTCTTATCACAAAGAAATGTGCTCCTGGACAAATGACCTGGTCCTAATCAGAGGGGATGCCAAACAGGTACCAGAAGAAACCTGAATTCTAATTCCATTCTTCTGCTTACTAGCAACATTTATTTGGGCATGTCACTATACTTCATTTTTTTCATCCAAATAGTGAAGAGGTGGAACTAGATGACCTTTTAGACTCCTTCCTTCCTTCCAATTTTAACAGTTTATAATCCTAAAAGCTGTCTACAAAGTAAGCCTGACCATGGTTCCTATTCATTCACTTTTCCACTTTTCTGTTGTTACCTGTGCTCTGATTCTGAGCAACACCACCATCAGTTCTGTATAGGGGTGCAGAGGATCTTCTGGGTTGGGGGGAACTTCGCATGGGACTTTCCTTCTTCATCTTCTAAAATAAGCTGAATGCAGAGCCATTGTCTTCCTAGGCCACCCCTTGTTTCTTTTCTTCAAAAATACGTGTGTATGTATGTGTGTGTGTGTGTGTGTGTGTGTGTGTGTGATTCAATTTGAAAGATTCTTCTTTCCTATCACTGTATATACATGCATGTTCCATATCCCTGATAACTCCACCCTGAAAAAATCCAGTCTCTACTCCCCCCTCCCCACAAATGACATGGGTGGAGGAACTTTCCCTACCCACTCCATCTGTTCCTACCTTGGCAACTACCCACTGGATGCTACAATAGTCAGTGCATAACAGCTCGGGGCCCAGCCTGGGGAGAAGAGGAATAGAGAGGGAGCCAGCAGGGGTTGCTAAGCACTATAAAATAATAATCCCTCTATCAAATGCTCCTGCAGTCCAGTAATCAAGCCCAGAGAACACATTCCATTCCCAGTGGAAATCTAGGGAAGAAACCCTTAGGATATAGACATTCGTCTCTGATTCTGGCACTCCATCCCTGGGTGACCTGGGGTGGGGACCATCCTTCCCTGAACCTTGGTTCCCTGCTATCTAAAATGGGTGCACCATTGCTGCCCCCTATGAACTCAGGGTATTGATAGGACAAATAAGATCATTATCGAAAGGACAGAGTTTGCTGAATGCAAGGTGGTGGCGACAGTGCTGAGATAATTAGCTTTTCTGTACTGACTAGCTGCAAATACAGACACAGGAACTTTCTTTTCAGGCTTCCAGGCTGTTAAAAGATACTGTGATCTCCCAGTTCACCCCTAGAGTTTCTTTGTGTTGTCCTGAAGAAAGAGAGAGTGGAGGGGGGCGGATTTACTCCAGGTTTCTATTTTAGTATCCAGAGGAGCCAGGCTTGTTGATTGCAGGGAGATTGTTATCTCTTTTAGGGCTCAATGAAGGTCACCTTCAAATCTTCTGCTAAACCAGAGGCTCTTTTTCCCCTAGTGCTCAGTCCACACAAAACCTGGGACAGTGAAGGCCAAGAAGGGGTAGAGGTGGGGGTGCATGCAGAAGATGCCCTGAAAGCTAACAGAAGAGTCAATTCCCTGGGAAAGAGGGAGGGGCAAAAAGGAAACAGGTGAGAAGGACGTGTAATGGCATAGCACAGTATAAAAGATGTCTGGGAAGAATCTATCTGAAAAGTTATTTTTAATAATAATGCTCTTATCTGCACTGGCTCTCCCTGGGGAGCCAGTGGCTAACTGGGAGAGAAGGGTTCTACATCTGGAGTCATAGATCTCCCATTGGTGTGGTGCATGTGCATGTAGTCACTGTCTCAGGGACCAGGGCTAAGGAGGGGCAGGGAGCCATCCAGAGAACTCCCAATAACCTGGTGCCCTCTGCAAAACAGGAGTGATTCAAATACTGATCCTGCCCCTCACAGCTCTAGGAGGGAAGAGTAGAGAAGGCAATAAACAAAGGAATGATGGCTCCACAGAGGAAAGCCTTCTGGGACAAGAGTCCTGGTCACTATCTAGACTCCAGATCCTCATTCCAATACTTCTCTGGTGGAAGAGGCCAGGGTGTTATCCCCTAGGGCAATCTGAGCCAGACTGCTCCTCTTTATCCAATCCTGGCCCTGTCAACTCACACACACACACACACACACACACACACACACACGTCTCTCTGCCTCCCCTCTCCAGGTTTCCTGGTTGGCCCCCACCCCTTCACCAAGAAAAATCACACAGGGTAGTGAAGGCTGCCTCCAGGCAGGCCTGCAAGCTTGCATCTCTGCAGAGCCACCCAGCATGCAGGAAATCCTGAAGAGAGGACTTCAAAATGGCAACATTTTCTTACTGGAAGTAATGCTGTGTTATCTCAAGATCCTGTTTCTAGTTTGGGGAATTCCATCTTAGGAGCTCCCAGTGGGGCCAGGGATTGGACTGTGGTAGGGAAGGGTTACTGGGTTATTATTAAGAGTCAAATCTAGAACACTGTGCTTTCATCCTCCAGAGTATCTGAGCTAGCCTCTGGGAGCCATTCATGGTGTGGGGAGTATGCGTGCTGGCAGCTTTTCATGTGCAAGCTCAAATTCATGAGCTCACCTTGCCCCTTGGAGTATCACTGGCCTTCAACTTCATTGCCTCTGGTAGCTGAGTCCTCTCCTGGCTCTCAGTCAAACTCTGCCCTTGCTGCAGCCATCTGTCTTTAACAGCTCCCACTGTGAGTCAATAAAATGTCAATTTAGTTCTTTTGTTAAATCTTAAATCTGTGTACTACCTCGCCTTTCCTTTGCCTGTTGAATAAAGCTCATGTTTACCCCCCTATCCTCCACTCTCTCCCCCAACCTCCTCAGCAGGGCCACCTGCCCTTGAGCTGAGGAGCAGATATGCTCAGGTGGAAGATGGGTAGAAAGACTTTGGGGCTGGGGAGGCTAGGATAGCAAGACTCCCAGGTGTTTGTAGTTTTTTTACACCTTTGGAACCCTAAGCAAACCAGCCTTCTTTTGTACCACTAAATTTCTTGATCTCCCCAAACTTACTTATCAGGTGAGCAATGGCAAGGTTGACAGTTGTGTAGGCATTAAGATTCAGACTCTGATTCAAATTCCAGCTCCACCTAGCCCTAGCTATATCACCTGGGCTAACTGTTTAACTTCTCTGAATCTCCATTTCCCTACCTACCCAATGGGGATGATAACAATATCCTTGTTAAAGGCTTGTTAAAGGATTTAATATATGTACTGTACCTTTAATAGTATATAGCACATCCTAAACACTATATACCTATTTGCCATTTTATTAGGCCATTTTCTGTTGCTATAACAAAATGCCTGAGACTGGATACTTCATTTAAAAAAAGGCTTATTTAGCTCACACGTTTTTTCATTTATTTGTGTTTGTTTTTGTTTTTGTTTTGATATGGGGTCTCTCGATGTTGACTGGCCTGGACTCCTAGACTCAAGAGTCCCTCCTGCCTCAGCCTCCCAAGGAGCTCAGACTACAGGTATGTGCCACTGAGCCTGGTCTAGCTCATGATTGTGAAGGCTGAAATTTCAAGATCAGGTAGTACCACTTGCTCAGACTTTTATAAGGATCCCCTCGTCTGGGTCACACCATGCTAATGACATCATGGTGGGAGCTTGTGCAAGAGGGAGAAATGACTGGAGAGAAGGCACGCTTGCTTTTATTTGTTTATTTTTATAACAGCTTTCTCTTGTGAGGACTCACTCTAGGAGACCAACATTAATCCCTTTCAAGGGCAGGACACCCCCATGACCTAATGTTTCTCACTAAGCCCCACCTCTTAAAGGTCCCATCACCTCTGGGGACCAAGCTTCCAACACATGAATCCTGGGAGAACAAACTACACCCAAACCATAGTAGCCATGATGTTATTTTCTGGAGTCTTGATATCTGCCTTCCCTTAGGCTCCCAATTCCTTATTTGGAATTACCTCTACTCACTGTGTACAATCTGGGAGATAAGTAATCAGAACTTCCAGGGTTTGCAGACAATGAAAGCGTACACCATGTGAGCTATGCCACAGGATGCCTCCTCTCAGGACTTTAAATCTTGAACATCGGAACAGAACTGAAAACAACTGGTTGCAGCTGTGTCACGACCAGTATGTGGTGGCTGCATTTGGATCCCCACTGCTGGATTGGTTCTTGCCTTCCCCAAACCCCATTCTTCAGCCTCTCTTCCATGTTGAGAGTTCCTGTTAGGTGAGTTTGGTTCTTTTGCTTGCAATCCAAGAATCTGAACCCATGCAAGAGGTGTTGAGAATCCAGATGCCTCTTCATGGATGAGAGCATATGTCCTTCCACCTTCTGCCTCCACTACTTTCTCCCTCTGACTCCATCTGCTACCTGATGCCTTCTCTTTTGTGCTGAGGAAGGAGTCTTGGGAAGTCTGGAGAGGAGGGGGGAAGAAACACCAGGAACATCAGGGACTGTTTTTTCCTTGAGGCTTGGTCTGCCAGTCCTGTGTCTCAGCCCCACCCTAGCTCATTTTTCCCTTCAGCATTCTCCCTCCTCTTGGTCAGACACTCTTGCTGTTGCTGCCACAGTTGAGGCAGGGGCAGGAGCAGAAAAGGGAAAAGAGAGCTCTCATATCTGCTACGACTGCAGGACTCAGTTTCCTGTGACATAATGCTGAAGGCAAACTGCTTCCCACTTCTGCCCTTCCTTCCTCCTGACCCAGTACTACAGAACTTGCATTGGAATTGACCCAGCTTATGTACAGACTTCCTCTAGGAGGCAGGCTCACTTGCCAAAAGCAGTTTCCCCAAGATTCAACTGGAGGGAAATCAAATCACCATTTGGCAAAATGAAATTAATGAATTAAGTTTTCCATGATTTGATTTTTGGTGAATTTTCTCGGGTCCCCTGTGCTCAGAACCACCCCTCTAAAAAAATTTTTTTTCAGGAAATTCCAAGAGGCTGTTCTAAAGGGAAGGCTGAGGAAGAAGACAGGGAATATGCTTCACATTGGGGGATTGCTGCTGTGACCCAGGAGCTTTATGTCTATGTCTGTTATCTCATTGCATCTTCACAATGAACCCATGAACAGTGTGTGGGTGGACCTGGAGTGTCCCCAAAGGCTCATATGTTCTTAAAGGCTAGGACCCCAACTGAGGGTGCCATTGAAGTGGTGGAACTTCTAGAGGTGGGGCCTACTGGAAGGAAGTTAAGTCACTGAGGGTGTGCCCTTGAGGGGATATTGGGACCCTGACACTCTCTTTCTCAATTCATGGCTGTGAGTAGCCATGCACTCCCCGCCATGATGTTCTGCCTCACCACAGGCCCAAAGCAAAGGGCCGAGCAGTCACAGATTGAAACCATGAGCCAAAATAAACCTTTCCTCCTTTAAGTTGACTATCTCCGGTATTTTACCACAGCAACAGAAAGCTGACTAACACAAACAGGGAATTAGTTTTATATGAGGAAAACTGAAGCTTGAGAGGTGAATAATCTTCCCACAGTTTCTGGCTCCAGAAACCAGACTTTTCCTTTATGTCATGCAATACTCTTGTTATCTACCTCTCTCCCAGCCCCAACAGGAAAGAAATATCTCTCAAGAGCCTTAGAGGCAGCACCTCACCTGTCATCCTGCAACTCACCCACATCCAGCCCAGGCCCCCATTTCTTCCATTTGACACCAAACAGTAAAGAATAAAATAGAGGTTCTGTGAGGGTCTCCTGTGCTGGGCATTGCCACACATACCCATTTGCAAAATCTCCCCTCCAGCTAGAGGTCAGGAAACCAGGGTTACTGGCAGCTTATAGCTTACCTGGGGTCACTTGACTCCAGGTGGTAACACCTTACCCAGCCCTAATATCACTTGCTTTATCCCCAGCAGCACTTGTGTCCATGTCCTGAGATGCATTTAGTTCTGCACCTCCATGTTACCAATAAGTTAATGAAGCCTCAGGGAGGAGGAGCTAGTAGTTGGCTTGGTGTCTCAACAGTCTCCAAAGAAGGATGCTACCTTTTAGCTCCAAATATTTCAAGCCTTTTGTCTCCCTGGGCTAGCATGTGGTCCTCTTCTCCAAACTTCTAAAGACTGAAGACTTGACTGTGACCAAATTACCCTCCCTCTGGGGCTGTGGTTCCTCTAAGCCCACTTCAGAATCCATCTGAAACTTTCAATGAAATCAACCTGAGGAAGTACTCAAGGCAATTGATTGATGGGCTGCTGTCAGGAGAAGCAGAATGGCCCAAGCTCAGGGATCTGACAGGTGGCTGTGCCACACTCCCCTGAAATGCAAACCCCATCCCCAAGCCACCAGATTCCAATAACATCAGCATCCATCAAGGGATACTTAATTTGCCTTCAACATCTGAAGGCTGTCAACAGGGAGTGTCTGCCAATTAGTCCATCAGTAAGAGAGAATCAGATCTGAGATTGGAATTGCCCTGGGACCCATATAAAAGTGTCAATATTCTCTAGCGGGGAGAGAGGCCCATGAGTTGGGAGCAAAGAGACTCTAGCTCTGAGAGAAATGGCAATCTGGAGGGAGAATAATAAATCAGAATCAGAGTAATGTCATAATTATTTTAACTCCAGTATCTTCTGATGTTAAGAAAACAAAGTCCTAAAAATTCCTTCTGCTAAATATCTTCCAAATTCCTTATCTTCATCCTTTTCCCAAAGCCACCCCGTAGGCTCTTGTCTTCTTTGATTGGGACTGTATCAACGGCCTTTTAAATGTCCTCTTGGCCTTGACTATTCTACCTTCCAGTTCATCTCCCACAAGCCAGCAGGTGATCTACCTAAAATTAAAGTCGATCTAAGGTGCCATTTGCTTAGGAGACAGGTCTCTAAATTGGTATGTATACACCCTAGGAATATACAAAATACATTGGGTATAGGAATAACAGAGATAATTTATATTACTAATGACTTTTCTAAAAACCAATTAAACTTAAATTGAGTTTTGCCAATATAAGCATCTTGACACTAGCAATGCTGCTCACGAGGTGTCAAGAGGGGAGGGTGGGGGCCCCCACAACACAAGGTTTGACCATAATATCCTCATTCAATCCTTCGGGCCCAGCCTTTTTGCTTTAAGTGGACCTCAATTGCACTAAGTCAGATTAATCATAATCTTTGATCATAGCACATTGAATCACTGGTTCTTCATTCATTTTTGTATGTATTTTCTCACAGTGTGATACATACCCAGGAATCCATCATCCTGCTTGAAGCCTTGCATCTTGGCAATAATTTCCCTCCATATCTACAGCCATCCCATCCTATCCTCCTGCTGCTTCCACCCGGGGTGACCACCACCCTGAAGCACGGGTGCATTATTCCCTTACTTTCTTTTACTATAGTGTTAGCTCATCTATATGTATTCCTTGAAAGTAAAGGTTTTTATTTTAGTTGCTTTCATTACCATAAAAGGGACATTGTGCTGTATGTACTATTCTGATCCTTTTCTTCTCCCACTTAATGTGACGTTGCTAATATGCATCCATATTGCTGCATATCGTCCCAGAGTTTCATCCATTTTGACTGCTGTGTAATTCCTTTGTATGACAATGCCACAATTTATTCATCCACTCTTCTGTCCATGGGTATTTGTGTTGTTTTCATTAATGAATAAGATTAAATTTTATTTTAAAATTTAAATGGAAATACAAAGATCCATGAATAGCTAAGGCAATCTTAAAACATGTTCTCTAAAAGGACTCTTAAAATATATAAATAGCATCAAAATTCATTAAGAAGACAAGTTGCCTAACAGGAAATGAAAAAGACTCAACCACATCATGAAGAACAATGTCCAATCAGGCAATAAATATGTGAAAAAATTCAATATCATTAATCTTCAAAGAAATGCAAAATAACATCATAATGAGCTACAACCTCTTCCAACCCAATGATGAAAATCAGAACAACTGACAATGCTAAGAGTTGATGAAAATGCAGGAAACTGGAATTCTCAAACCTGCTGGTAAGAGTAGAAACTGGTACAACTATACCTCGGAAAACTGGCATTATCTATCCAAGTGGAACATACATACACTGTATGATCCAGCAGATCCACTTACATATATACCCTAAAGGACACGTGTAAGAATATTTACAGAAGCATTATGACCATGGTTTTGTGCCAGGTATAAACTCTGTCCCAAGGGTATACAGTTGTCCCTCAGTACCCACAGAGGTTTGGTTTCAGCAACCTCCCACCCCTGCAGATAATAAAATCCACAGAAGCCGGGCATGGTGGCGCACGCTTGTAATCCCAGTACTTTGGGAGGCAGAGACCGGAGGATCCGGGTTCGTGGCCAGCCTCAGCTCTCTCTCTCCCTGTCTCTCTCTCACGCTCTCTCTCTCTCTCTCTATCCTTAGTGAGGCCTTCCGCAACTTCGTGAGACCCGGTTTCAAAATAAAGTATAAAAAATAGGGCCGGGGGCATAGCGCGGAGGTAGAATGCCCCTGCGTTCAATCCCCGGTACCGCAAAAAATAAATAAATAAATAAATAAAATAAATAAAATAAAATAAAATCCACAGATACTCGTTTCTTATATAAAACAGCATAGTGTTTGCATATAACTTACACACATCCCCCTATATATGTTAATTCACCTCTAGATCATTTATGAACCTAATACAATGTAAATAGCCATTGTACTTCATTGTTTAGGGAATAATGACAAGAAAAAAGTCTATGCATGTTCAATATAGATTCAATTTTTTTAAATATTTTCAATCCACAGTAGCTTGCTTTCATGGATGCAGAACCTGTGCGTTCAGAGCACCAATGGTACATACTTTATATATACACATTCTTCAGGATGTAAGAGAGCCTGGGACTCACCTCTCCCCAACACGGTGTGTGGCTAGGTTATTTTGGGTACAGTGGGCTCTAAAGAGTCACTCCCACTCTTCATGGAAAAAATTCACTGTGTTCTTAGAATGTCAATTTCAGTACCCAGGGCTAAATATCTGTTCAATAGACTTTTCTTTAAATAAAATATATGTATTTTATTTAAAATATATATATTAAAATATATATTTGTTAATATATATTAAAATATAAATATATATTAAAATATATATTTTCTTTAAATAAATAAATATATATATATATATATATATATATATATATATATATGTATATATTGGGCTGTAGGTCCTAAACATTGGATTGACTCTAATTCTTGGTTAGGATCCACTGCCAACATTGCCCCAGGCATGGGCTGCTAGTTTGCGCATTCATTCATTGGTACATTCCTTCATTTTTATTCTCCATTTAACTTGAAATCTAGAACAATATGAATGACATTACTTTGCGTTCCTCACCTAGTCTGGTCTCCTTCCTCACCACTTACCTCTGCTAGAGGTGAACATCATACTGAACCTTTTGCTCTTCTTTCCTTTGTTTTATGTTCCAGTTGAATCCAGTGTGTGTGTGTGTGTGTGTGTGTGTGTGTGTGTGTGTGTGTGTGTTGCATATATATCACATATCAACATATATATATCATATATCAACATATATATCATATATATATCATATGTTGCATATTTTCTAGTTTTAATTTTGAGCTTTAGTCTGCAGCCTTCTAGGGTTTGTTTCTTCCCACTGATTGTTCTAAGTTGCACCTTGTATTATTATGGATATTTTGTTCCTTTCCATGTCCCCTGCTGTAGAATATTCCATTTGGGGAAGATATTACAGTTTATTTACTCCTTCTTTTCCCCCATGGACTTTCGGGTTGTTTATAAACAGTGCTGTTATGAACAGTCTTGTTCATGTCCTAGGACTAGTCATTTCTCACATCTGTTGTTAAGGCTATCTTGGTTCTGGGCATGTGTTTTGGGTAGTATGATAATAATAATAATAACCATGTGATGGTGATAGCTGATGTTTATCTGATTTGTTACCTGTCACAAAGCACTTCTACAACATTATCTAATCGGGCAATTGCATGCACAGGAGGGCCAACCACAGAGTTAGGAAGGGGCCAAGTCCACACCCTTCGGATCTTGTTTAGTGCATTATTCTGACCCACTCTAAGACCTTGGGGCTCAGTTATTGTTTCCCACTGCACAGCATAGTTGCCACTGCAATACACCATTAGAAATGGGTGGGCCATGTTATATCAGTGGACATTTGAGGAAACAGAGGCATAGAAAAAGGCCATCAAGGACAGCCAGAGGCTTGGTACCACCCAAGGATCCTTTTCCATCCAAGGATTCTCTTCCCTTTCTCCAGCCAAAGGTGAGAGCCTCCAGGACCTGGGAAGGCCAGAGCTACCTGGGAGGCAGAATTCCTCCTAGTATCATCCACCAGACACCCTTCTCCCAGGACGGGAGCTAGTCTCCTTGACTCTTCCAGGCTGTCTGCTTCTCCCAGTTCACATGTCACAGTGTCTCCTGCAAGGCCAAGTTCACTTGGTGGCAGAATGCCAGCCCTTCTGTGCTTCCCATTACCACCACTGAATAATGAATACCAGCTAAGTGATGGGCTGGTGCCAGCGACCTCCTAACAAATATTCCCCTGGAGCTGGATCAATAACACTTAGCTGCTCCTTTTTGGCTTGGCAGACAGGAGGAAGGAAACCCAGCCTGGGCCTTTCCCTCAGGGAGATGCAGCTCTGACAACCCGCAAGCCCACCCTCACAGGCTCTAGATCATTTCCAGCCTCCAGTGCAGGAGAGAAGCAGCATGTCCACAGAGGACTAATCACTCATCCTCAGCCCAGGGTCCCTGTCTTCCATTAGAATGTGCTTATTAAGCTCCATCTCTAGAGAAGGCTCTATCCTGAAATCTCTGGCTTGGGCAGCCTGCAGGAGCTCAGGGGCCACTGTGTTCTGGATCCCTTGAGAGCCATCAGCCAGCTCATCACCCAGAGCTGCTTGGATTTGGATTAGGGATGAAGAGAGGGAAAGAAGAGGCACTGGACACATAGATGATCAATTTGACAACCTCTGTCATGCTCTGTGTCTAGTGCAGGCACTGTCAGGTCCAGCCTGGAGGTTCTGAGAATCACGTCCTTTCTGTCCTTAGAGGTCCAGCAGCATGGAAGGAATAATGACAGCCAGTGCTCACAGGATGCTTCCTTTATGCCTGGCTCCATTTCAAGCCCCTAGCTTACAACTCACCGGACCTTACAGTACATAACCATGGGGTATGGTCTATCATCTCCACTTCAGAAATTAGGAAATTAAAGTATAGAGAGAAATGAAAGGACTTTCCCAGGGTCACAAGGCTGGTAAGCAGTGGAGCCAGGCATTGAACCCAACTGTCTAGTTCTAGAATGCATGACCTGGGCCACTCCACAAAGCCACCTTCCCGGACTCCCCACTCCCTGGGCTAGAGCAGGGCTCTAGAGGCACACAGATCTAAATCCAACTGTCATTTATCAATGATATTGCTATAGATTGAATATGAATGGTGTCCCCCAAAAGGCTGTGTGTTAAATGCTTAATCCCCAGACTGTCAGTACTTTAAGAAGTGGAGCCTAGGCGGAGATCCTTAGGTCAAAGGGGACTGTGGGACCCCAGTCTCTCTCTGTTTCCTGGCTCATGATGTGATCTGTTTATTCCCACACAATCCCCACCATTACCATCCAGCTCCCTCAGCAGAGGACCAAAGCAATGGGGCCACCTGATCTTGAACTGGAGATCCAGAACTGTGAGCTAAAGAAACATCTCTACTTCATAAGTAGCCTGTCTCAGGTATTTCGTTATAGTGATAGAACGCTGACTAATAGAGAGGTGCCAGGCAAGTTTCTCAATCTATTTCTCTTATCCTTTCTTTCCTTATGTGAAAAATAGAGATAATACTTATCTCAGAGTTGTTGCAAAAATAAAACCACAATAAAGTTCAGAGTTGGTATTCACTAGGTATTCATTTCTTCAAGGAGGGGCTGAGACACTTCATCCTCATCAAGGAGGCAGGCCTTCTGGCATGGGGCAAGGGAGCCCCAGTCCATATTTGAGGTCCTGGTATCACAGCCTCGTCTTCTTTGGTAGCTGCTCCCACGTTTCTCTTCCTGATATCTCCCCAAGATCCCAGCCCTTATGGGGAAGAGGCTACTTTAACCACTTCCCTTTCCTAGATCTGCTGACCCCTACCACCCCTGCCAAGCTCCCTGGTCACAGTTGACACCTGCCTTTGTAGACATCTGAAGCCAGTCTCCAAATACTGACAGGGACTGTGCCTTCCTTAAGGGAGGCTTGGTCATGTCATCTGTAACACACCACTTTGCTGGTGCACACCTTAGATCCATGGCCAAATCAGCTCTTCAAAATGGTAGTCTTTGGGCTGGGGGTGTAGCTCAGTGGTAGAGTGTTTGCCTAGCATGTATGAGGCCCTGGTTTCCATCACCAGCACCATGAAAAAAAAGGTCTAGTACAAAATGGCATTCCCCTTACCCCTGAGTGAACTGTCTCCTCAATCAGCTGACCTGGTGCATCAGTCATACAATCTGCCTAACAAGCCATCCCAAGGTTGATGCCCTCATATACCAGTAATCGCGTATCATCTCCTGGTTTGGGTGAGTCAGGAATTCAGTTGTCCCATGATGCCAGTGGCCTCCACTGGAGAACTGAGCAGCTAGAAAGGTTTCTCTGGTGCTGGAGGACCTGCTCTGAAGATGGTTTTGCTCACATGACTGACAAGTCAGGGAGGCGACTGGTTCCTCTCCACGTGGGCCCCTTCACAGGGCTACCCAAGAGATGTGTTAGCTTGCTACGGTTACCATGTCAAAGTACCACAGCCAGGATGGTTTAAACACCAGAAATTTATTTTCTCAGAATTCTCAAGGTCAGAAGTATAAGATCAAGGTGTTAGCAGGATTGTTTCTTCCGAGGCCTCTCTTCTTGTCTTGTAGAAAGCAACTTTCCTTCATGTCTTTCCATGATCTTCCTTCTGTGCATCCTAATCTCTCTTCTCATAAGTCACAGCGGGATGGGGGGCAACCCCAATGACTTATTTTAACTTAATTATTTCTTTAAAGATCCTATCTCCAAATACAGTCACATTCTGAGATCTTGGGGATTAGGACACCCACATACAAATTTGGGGTCTGTAACAAGTGTCCTCATAGGATGATGTCTGGTTTTCTACAGAATGAGTGATCCAAGGAACCAGGGTAGAAGCTGTAATGTTGTCTATGACTGGGCTCAGTAGCCACGGGACATCAATTCTGTACTATCCTATTGGTTACACAGACCAGCCCTATTCCGTGTGGGAGGATGCTACATAAAGACATGAAGGATCTGGGGGGACCATCTTGAAGGTAAGGTACCACATACGGGTAAATAAAAGCTTACTCCCACACTTACCACACAGAAGAACAAAAGTCACTATTTCTAAGGGCTCCCACCTGTTCAGCAGTTAGGTAGGTGGCTCCAGAGAGGCAGGTGGGGAAAGAAGCTGTCAGCGCTCCTCTCAAACGCATATGTCTTAGGGAAGAAGGGTTACATTCCCTGCATGGGAAGCTGGGGCTAACCTCCCAATTGTGAAGAGAGGTTCAATTCTGGTCCCTGGTTCACCCTACCTGCCATGTTGTGTGTATGCATCTGAGCTACCTCAGCCAAGTTCAGGGGCAGAGTAGATTAGGCTACATGGATACAGACAAATGAGGTGCAAGGAGTTTGCCATATATAGCACATAGCATAGAATGAGTGCACAAAGAAGTGTGGTTTTACTCCCCAGGGCAGGCCGGGTGTGGTGGCACATGCTTGTAATTCCAGTACTTGGGAGGCTGAGACAGGAGGATCACAGGTTTGCAGCCAGCCTCAGCTACTTAGTGGGGCCCTCCGCAACTTTGTGCATGTATGATGTTGATACCCTGACATATATCAAAATGCATAATTACAATGCACCAATAAATGAACATAAAAAAGTAAAAGGCAAAAGATTAAAAAATAGGAGGAAACTAGTTTTTTGTTACCTGGCTTACCCCTAATGTGAATTAGAGAATAGAGGCTTGTTCTGTAAGTGGGAAAGAAAATGTGCAGCGATCTAAATATATGGATTTCCCCCTAAAAAAAATAAAGAATAAAAAATTGGGCTGGGGGTATAGCTCAGAGGTAGAATGCCTCTGGGTTCAACCCCAGAACCAATAATAATAATAATAATAATAAGTCCCAGGGCACAGTGGGCTGTGTTCATGGCAGAGGAAAGGAGATTATCGTCCTTTGTTCTAAGTAGATATGACTTCAAAGCAGAACCCTGCTATTCCTTCTCCCCTATCTGATTAATCTGAGAAAGGCAGAATCATGGCGATGCTAGCTAGCATCTGCTACTGTGACCATAGGGTCAAAGATCTGGGTCTAGGCCCCTGAGTGACCTATAGTCTGTTTACTGAGTTCACACGGTGTGTCCATGAAGATAGGGAATAAGCCTGAAGCCACATGCCAGCACAATCATAACTTGGCAGGAGCCGCTCAGCTCTGATGACGGCTGGCCTTCTCTGAGCCTAGATGGACTTGTTATCAACCTGGCGCTGGAGTCCTAAAACAGCTCCTGGTCCTGCCCCAGCCTTCCCCTCCTCCTCGCCAGGTACTCCTGGGACTTGACACCAGAAGAATCAGTTCTCCCAGCCCCATTTCCCCATCACTTTCCTCCTAAACTAACACTTACCTCACCCAAGGTTTAGGGGACGCAGGGAGGAGGGAAGAGACGAGCTCATCCTGTGCTTTCCTCAGAATCCGTGGGACTCATTTAAAGTTTTCATAGCCCCTCCCTACTCAAGAAGGGGGGATTCCTCCAGCCCCAGCTGGTCACATCTCCCATTCACCTCATCCATCATCCCGACAGGTGGGCCCTAGAGAGAAGCCACAGGCAGGACAAGGGTAATTAGGATCCATTAAGGAGATGAGGCTAAGCTGCAGGGGGGCACTACTCCTCCCACACCCTCTTCTAAATGGGGCCATCAAGCACATGGAGCTGGAGCTTGGTCCCTGAGTTCCTGGGGAGGCTGATGCAGCTGTGTAAATGAGCATTTTTGAGAACAGAGAACTGGTGCTGAGGCAGGGACCATAGCCTGAGTTCCGGCAGAGAAGACAAGGAGTGGAGATGGGAAACTGAACCTCCCAGCAGAGTCCTGTGTAGCCATTTATTTCCATTTATTCCCAAATCAAGGGCAAACCTCTGACTCCAAACTCTGCAATCAAGGCTGCTTTCCGAGGCCTCCCTACGCAGCCCAGCTCAGAGTCAGCTCTGCAGCCACAGAGAAAACACCATATCTGTGCCTGCATGGCAGACCTGTCTCCAGAAGACCCCAGCCAGAAGGCAAATGCATTCTTCAAGAGGGGCTACAAATCAACGTTTTAGCAGCTCATCAAGCAGCTTCTTCCTGATTAATCCATCAGGCAGGCTGGCCTCCCTGAGAGAAGGGGATGCTCAGTAGTGAGACTTTGATATTTTTTCTATTTTGATTCTATCAGAAACATTGGGGGGGTGGATGATGAATGGATGGAGGGGAGACAAAGGGGTATGGGGGAAATCCACATTGATGCCCACTTTCTTCTAAAGCCAGATGTGAGTCAGTGGAGGATGAGTGGGAGAAATTCCAGTACACTTCACCAGCCCTGGAGAGAGCCAGAGGCACACACACACACACACACACACACACACACACACACACACCCTCTGCACTAGAGGTCAGGACTGAGGATGAGGTTCCAGATCTTCATGGAACCCAATCGCCAGAAACCCTCAGATGCCTTGTAATGGACTTTGGCTGTCTTGTCCTGCCTGCTCCTCCTTTTGGGGCAATGAAAGAGGACAGAAGAGTCACAATCTAAATGCAAGTGTGGGAAAATAACAATGATTTTTTTTAATCGGGGTCTTGCTACTTAAACCAGGCTGTTCTCAAACTCCTGGGCTCAAGTGATCCTCCTGCCTCAGCCTCCCAACTAGCTGGGACAGGTGTGTACCACCACACCCAGAGACAATGATGCACAAAAATTCAGAGTCAGAACTTTGCCATACACAACTGGCTCCATCCTCACGGTGGCAGTAGCAATTTTACCTCCAACTTACCACCATGAGAAGACTTACTGCTAAGTGACATCCTCCAGGTAACACAGCTACTGACGTGTGGAGTAAAGACCAATCCAGCACATGTTATTTTCAGTAGGAAGCCCAGTTTTTCAATACACATGACCTGTTCATATCACCCAGCTCCCAGCAAGTCATCTCAATTTCATGGTCTAGTCTCTCCATGCATCTGGACTCTTCATATATTCATTCAGAAATTATTTCAGAGCCAGTAAAAATTGACCCTGGGATGCTCTTGACACTGCCACACCAAGACCTCAGTGACGGTTCCCCCCAGTGGTGGGGCAGCTCCCAGGCTGAGCCTACCTTTCAGTGAGGTTCTGGGGGTGCAACAGGACTTACAGACTGCTTTTGCTGAAAGTGCGGACTCTTCACTTGGGCCTGCAGGTGCCCAAAGGCTAACCCAAAGCAAGGTAAACACTTGGTATCTCTGCCTCCATTTTGCATCTGTCTCCTTTGCTCAGAGTCATTCTCTCATTCAGTCACCTTGGTCAAGAACAGGTCTGATGGATAAACATCATATGATAACAGTCAAAACTACCCTACCCTGGGCAACAACAACTTCTTATCATTAGACAGGGCTCCTGCTGACCAGTCCTGAGATAATGATCAACCAGAGCACAGTCTGACCAGGACTGATTATTGCCTCCTACTTCTGTTCCTTCCCTATTTGAACCTGTAGCTCTTATTGGTGCCTCAGAAGAAAGGGCTGAGGATGCTGGTCCCTGAGTCTTCCCAGTATAGCTATCCTGAATGTTAAACTCCTTTCCTACTCCACCATTGCTTTTTCTGTTTGACATTTGGGGTGAGTGGCTGGACCTGGTTTATTGAGACTTCTCTTCTCAAGGTCAGGCCCCTCTCTGATCTAGGACTCTGGTATCAGAGGGAATGAGCATGGAGTGGCTGAGGTGAAGGTCAATTGGTCAGGGATTCTGAGCAAGGCAATCTGTAGCTTGAACCCCTCAGGAAGAGGCCAGAAACAAACTTTGTCCCTTTGGTCATTGCTATGGCTTGGAACTTAAGTGTCTCTCAGAAGCTCATGTGTTGCAAGCTTGGTCCCAGATAATGGTGCTATTTGGAGGTGGTGGAAACTCTAGGGACCTAGTTACAGGCAGCAGGTCACTGGGGGCATGTCTTTGAAGTATATATTTTGTCTCTGGTATCTCTCTGTTTCTCTCTCTCTCTCTCTCTCTCTCTCTCTCTCTCTCTCTCTCTCCTTCCTGATTGCCATGAGCTCAATGGCTCTGCTCCACCACATCCTCTCTGCCATGATGTTCTACTTCACCACAGTGCCAGAATCAACAGAGCCAAGTGACCATGGACTGAAACCATGGGACAAAAAAAAAATCTTTCCTCCTCTAAGTTGATTTTCCCAAGTATTTTGTCATGGGGACAAAAAAAAAAAACTCTAACACATTTAGTTATTTAGTTGAAGCCTATGGCCTTTAAGTCAAACATCAAGAAGACATATTTTAAATTCAGCATATTTAATATAAGTACAAATGTTATCTGAAATACATTTAAGTCTCCTAACCCTCCCCCTCCTCCTCCTCCACCCTCCCCAACTTCTTTCTCTTTGAAAGGGCTGGGGACATCCAGCTCCATAATGTCTGGCTAGGTCATGTCTGAAAGGAAGTAGAAAACATCATGGTTCAGGACCAAGGACAGCAGCTCAGACCACCAGCTCCCACTACACCCTGAATCCTGCTACCCAGGACCATCAGAAAGGCATCATCCATCAGCTGCCTCTTTCCCCAGGCCCTTACAAAGCAGCACTGAGTTAAACCTGTGCCATGGGTGCCTTACTCTGGCTGGGCCTCCTGCAGGAGCTGAGAACCCTTTACCTCCCTTTGCTATGTTTTTAGTCAAGGTAGCAGTTAAGCCCACATGAGACCAGAAGATGGGAGAGGCCAATTACTAATGTGCTGAGGAAAAGAAAAAAAAACATAAATAACTGCACTGAGGCTTGATGTTAAGTATAAGGGGGACTAATAATTCAGACAGGCAGAAACTTCTGAATCTACCACAAGGCTCCCCAAGGCAGAATGGCAGTGAATAGCCACACACATTTGCATAATAGCTTTCTTGTTGTTCCCTTTGTTCTTTTTGTTGCTTCAACTAATTGCTTTTAAGCACCCTGTTATTTCCCTCATCCCTCTGAAAGGAACCAGCCCCAGTGATCCTCAAAATGGTAACTTTCACCAGCACAATGCTATTGTTACACATTTATAAATTTGGTGATATGAAGAGACAGAGCTCTTGATTGAGACAGTCCCAGGAACCTCTCCTTCTGACTCTTTAGTAAATGGGCTGTGGATGCTTTCCTCCAAAGGTGGCTTCATAGGTGCCACCTGTCCCCCTGCACAGCTGCCCCATGAGTAGAAGAGCCCTGGGATTAGAAAGGCCTTGTGCAGGGTTTAGTGCTCTGCTGCCCCTGTCTGGAACTTCTTGGTAATTTTTAACAGGGGCCCCACATTTTCATTTAGCACTTGGCCCTGCAAGTTGTGTATGTTTTTCTATAAGTCAGGCCTGGCTGGGATATTGCCTGACTCCAATGGCAAAGTGGATACCATGTGATAATGTCTCCCAAGAGTCAATCATTCACACCATTTCTGTCTCTAGTATGCATCTAAGCTTCCCAGCGCCCACAACAGCCATGACTTATGGAAAAGGGGATGGATCCTATTAGCCAGGAAACAGCCTGACCCTAAACTTTCTGAATTCAGCTGACAGTGTAGCCTGGCTTTTTCATGAAGAGATGGAACCAAGAGATGCACAAGGATTTCTGTCTGGATGGGGATTTTACTTGTTGGAGTCATTTCCTTTGTGAATCCCTGATCAGGTTGAAAAGGAATGTCCTCAGCCCCGGGGACATAAATGGTCCTACTAAAAGAAGAACAGGGCTGCCTTATCCATGCTGCTCATTCCTGCTTCCTCTCCACTTTTCCATTTCTCAGGGTGAACATCATTAATGTAGTTCTATGACAAATATTACTATATTACTCCAAGTTATGCTAGGCATTGGAGATTCAAGAGTAAACAAGAGCGACTCAGTCTATGCATTTATGGATCTTATGGTCCAATCACAAATGAGACCCAATGCCACATACTTCCGCAAGCACACTCCTGTGGGAAGGACTAATTCTTCCATCCCCACCTTGGAGCCTATTGTTATCCCACTTGGAATGCCTGATCCTCTTTTATACCAACCTATCACTAACTAACCTAATCCCCAGGGTCCAGCACAAAAGCAATTTGTGCCAGGAGTCCTCCAATCTAACTCCGGATCCCTGCTCTGTGTGGCTCCACACAGCTCCCTCTACACCATTCCCACCTGGGACTCGAGTATTTCTGTTATTCTCTGTGGTCTTCTGTTGCTATGAGGATTGAAGTTGACAGGAAGTTCTAACAGACTTTATACGTATCACTGTACCTGATAAAGCAGATACTATTGTCTGCCTACACAAATATATCACTCTCTTTTTCCTTCCAATTTTATTTCTATGTTCACATTTTTCTCTGAGACTGTCTGCTTGGAAAAGGTGACTTTGTCTACCCCCTTCCTGAGAGGGTGAGGTGTGGACCTGGACTGGTCTATGCTGATACCATTCTCTCTATTGGTTTAATATCTAGTCTTGCCAACAAGATATGACAATAATGATGAGGTGATTTCTACCAAAAAAAATTCCAGTTAATAAAGAGACTCATAAGAAGAAATGGTCCCTTTTCTTCAGTTGAATAGTATTATGGCTCCATGGGGGTGGCTGGAACTATGCCAGGGACCATGCTCATGAGGGACAAGACCAACAGGTTAAGTATGACAGTGAGCAATGGTGGAAAGAACCAGAGTCTTTGATGACATGGTTGAATAGATATTAACCAACCCAGAACCAACTCCACCTACATCCAGGATTCTTATTATGTAACTTAAAATTTCTTTTTTGGGGGGAGATTTCAAAATATTTTTATTTTTTTAATATGTTTTTATTGGTGCATTGTAGTCTCACATCACAATGAGTATCAGTTTGGTGTTAACATACATGCACACAGCTCTTGGTGTCCCTCC
>PVJS01020575.1:0-32425 GCA_004027185.1 Glis glis | reverse complement strand
TCTACCTAGGGAGGCCCTCCGCAACTTCGTGAGACCTGGTTTCAAAATAAAGTATAAAAAAATAGGGCCGGGGGTGTAGCACGAAGGTAGAACACCCCTGGGTTCAATCCCGGGTACCGCAAAAAAAAAAAAAAGAAGTTACAAAAACGAGAATGGACATTTCTGACTCTATCTCTGTTTACTTCAGTCAAAGCATACTCATAAACAACAGAAAAAGGAAAAAGTTAAAATAACTGTCAAAATTTACCAAATTATTCCAACATTCCATTTAAACAGAGAATAAGCACCAACAAGAGTCATTCCACAGTCATTTAAAACTCATACTAATATTTGCACCATGAAATACTAACCATCTTCAGGCAAGGTACTATGAAGAATAATAACATGGAGTCTGTGCCCTCCTAGGGCATACCATCTAGGTGAGAAAGAAAAGAACAAATTTAAAGAAGGAAAGGAGGGAGAGAGGGAGGGAGGGAGGAAGGAAGATAAGAAAGCATATAATTAATGCCAAATTCATGGAAAATCAGGAAGTATAGCAGTTTGTAAAATCTTGGAGTCTAGACTAGAATTAAAATCACTGAGCTTTAAACATCTTTTGGTCTCACATTTAATTGTCTCAGCACAGCAGTAAAGATTATGAGGAGCTGAAAGGCTGAGGGACCTGACTTGTGCTCACAGTGGCATAGCCAGTAGTGACAGAGCTAAGACCTGCCATCTCCTGTGACTATTAGAAAGGGATCACAGGAAGCTAAGCAACTGAGAAGGAATTAAGACACAAACAGGGCCTGGCCTGGAGGAAGGATAGTGCTCAGTTAAACTAAGACAGAAGACAGACATGAAGAAGCAGACCTCATGACATTATTCTTTATGGTATATGCTGTGTGGTGACTGGTTAGTCATGAAGAAGTTTTTCCAAGGTCTCAGGGTTCCTGTTGGGTTTTGTAGCCTCCAAATTATTTCAAACAACATAAATGATCAACAGCAAAAATTTTAAAATGAAATGTCACCAACATTTTTCTGCGTAAATGACAAGAACACTTTATTTCAACAATTTCCTGTTATTACACAAGGTTTCCCTCTTAAGACATAAAAGTTAAAACCACATACACCTACACTAAGTGGAACACTACTATATAAAACCACTTCAGAAAGAATGATTAGGGGTAACTATAGGATTCCTCCTAGCTGTTATTTAATAGACTACCTTCCTTTTCCAATTACTTATTATAAATAGTCCTCAAAATGTTAAATATAGGGTTAAATATGGCCCACCAACTCTACTCCTAGATATATACCCAGGTGAAGGGAAAACATGTCCACATAAAACATGAACAGAATGTCCATAGCTGTACTATTAATAGTCAAGAAAGTGGAAATGGCCCAAATGTTCTTTATTTATTGAATGGATAGACAAAAGTGGTATATATATATCTGTGGATATTATCGAACAAGAAAAGGAATGAGATACTGATCCATGCTACAACATAGAAGGACTTTGAAAACACTATGATAAGCAAAAGAAGCCAGTCAAAAAAGCCCATGTATTGTTACTGTATGATTTCACTCATATGAAATGTCCCGAACAGGCAAAGCTAGAGAGACAGAGAGTAGATCAGTGGTTCCCTCGGGCTGGGGCTGGAAGAACAGAAAGTGACTACCAATGAGCATAAAGTTTGTTTAGGGGGTTAAAAAAAGTTTTAAAATGAGCCAGGCGTGGTGGCGCACGCTTGTAATCCCAGTACTTTGGGAGGCGAAGACCGAAGGATCCGGGTTCGCGGCCAGCCTCAGCTCGCTTGCTCTCTCTCTACCTAGTGAGGCCCTCCGCAACTTCGTGAGACCCGGTTTCAAAATAAAGTATAAAAAATAGGGCCGGGGGTGTAGCACGGAGGTAGAACACCCCTGGGTTCAATCCCCAGTACCGCAAAAAAAAAAAGTTTTAAAACGAGACAGTGGTGATGACTGCACAACCCGTGAACAGTGTAAAAACCACTGGCTTGTATACTTTGCAGATACACAAACTTATGAATTGTGTGATATGTGAGTTATATCTCAAAACAAAGAGAGTTCATTAACTGGGAGATTACCAACACATAAATAACCCTAGCCAATTCTATCCTGGGGTAACGAATGCTGAAGGAAAGAGAAATTATAATGATAACTATACACAGTAGGGTTTTACTCAGCCATAAAGAAGAACAAAATTATGTCATTATACGAAAATAAATGGAACTGGAGAACATCATGCTAAGTGACATCAGCCAGACTCAGAAAAGCAAGGGCCGCATGTTTTCTCTCATACGTGGAAGCTAGAGAGAAAAACGGAAAGAAAAGGCACTCATGAAAATGAGGAGACCAGCAGCAGTAGCGTAGTGAAAGGGGGTTGGGGAAGGAAGCAGGGGAGGTACAGGAAGGAAAGAGACCAAATGTTATATGCACATATTAATCTATCACTATGAATCTCACTATCATGTATAATTACAATGCACCAATAAAAAATTGTTTTAAAGGAAAAACATAAAAGAAATTAGGAACAAAAACCTATGCAAGTAAAGGCAGAAAATAAAAGGGGACCAAAAGCTAGACAGAGTGACATCACTGAAGAGAAATTCATGTAAAATTCATTAAAATGTTACCAATAGCTGTCCCTATATGTATAGTGACTATTGATGCTTTTCCTCTCCCCCTTCCCTTTATTTTCCAATTCGTGTGAAAAGACAAATATTAAGAAGCTAGACACAGCCCATCTCTAATATGTATCACTGAGACTAGAGTTAACAATAAGAAGTATAAAATTTGAACCGGGCATGGTGGCATACACCTGTAATCCCAGTACTGGAGAGGCTGAGACAGGAGGATCACAGAGTAACAGTCAGTGCACAGTAACATAGTGAGACCCTGTTTCAAAATAAAAAATAAAATACGGCTGGGGGTATAACTCAGAGGTATAATACCCATGGGTTCAATCCCCAGTACCAAAATAAAAAAATGAACAAATTTTGAATTATATACTATCGAAGGCACTTGCCCAATGTTTTTCATAAATGAGAGGTGATAATTAGATATCAATTTTTTTCTAATACAAAATTACTGGTATTCACTGGAAGACATAAAATATCACTGTTTCAGGGGAATGTTCAACAACTGATGGGACCAGACAAGAAATAAAATACTTTCCTTCAGAAAATTTCAATTTTTCATATTACAATTCTCCAAAACAACACAAACTGATCACATTAGTTCTAAAATCCACAGTAATATCACTACCCTTAATAAAAGATTTTTTAAGTTAGAGCTTAATATAAGCTAAATACACATAACCAGCATTTTGTCAAGTAAAACAAAGACAACTATCATTCATAGTATTTTTTTCTGTTAAGAGATACAAGCAAAATGAAGAAAATAGTTCAATCAGCTTCTCTTAAAATCTATTCTTCACATGGTAGAGGACAGGTTACTCATAGATATTTTTAAGGGTTGAGCCCCCTAAAACTGTGTACTAAGTTATGTACATGTTTTTTCCTGCAGAGAGGATCCCTAACTTTTTACAGAGAGTTTTATAACTCAAGAAGAGTTAAAATACTGCTGCCTGGCATAGTGGCTCATGCCTACAGTCCCAGCTACTAGGGAGGCTGAGGCAGGAAAATCTCAAGTTTGTGGCCAGCAACTTAGCAAGACCCAATATCAAAATTAAGTTTTTTTAAAAATGGGGGGGTCCTCGGGATTTGGCTCAGTGGTAGAGCACTTGCCTAGCATGTACAAGGTTCAATCCCTAGTACCTCAAAAACAAAATTAAA
The DNA here is from genome assembly GCA_004027185.1 of Glis glis. Taxonomy (NCBI): domain Eukaryota; kingdom Metazoa; phylum Chordata; class Mammalia; order Rodentia; family Gliridae; genus Glis; species Glis glis. The sequence goes on along the minus strand of PVJS01020575.1, from coordinate 28,631 downwards.
CAAAACATCCCTGCTGCTTTAGAAAAAAAACAATTCAACTGCAGCTTAAAATGGTCTCCTGCTCGAAACAAATTCTGGATGCATTTTTAACTCTCAAGGAACTGTGCTGGGTAATTTTTATTTATGAAACAAGTTTACAGAGTATCAAGAAAATAAGTTAAAACTAAAGATAAATCATATACAGCCACTATTCTAGAAAATAAGTTGTAAAGTTAAAAAAACCCCATGAAGTATTGAGGAGAAGGTAGGAGATGTATTACTTGCACATATAGATCATATTATTATATTATTTTTTATATTTATATTTATTTGCATTAGGCCTTGTTTTGAAAATATTTAGGATTTCTCAATTATTAAGACCTCATAATATATATGAAATCAAACAGATTTTTTGGTTCAAAGAATTTCAGATGGATGGAATTCTCTATGAATGTTAAAAATTTTATAAAACACTTTTTTCTGGTTTATTCTGAAAGACAATGATTAGGTTTCAGTTCCTGTACAAAAGTATATTTTTTACAAATAATAACAGGGTTAATATGTGGAACATCTGCTTTGCTATTAAAATATTACTTCAGTGATCCTTTTTTCCCTAGACTAGCAAAAATCAAAATAAATAACAGATGGAGATTGACCCTAGAACTCTCTCCATGTATTTTAAATTGTTTCATGTAGCATGTTGTTACCATTAACAAATAAAAACATAAATGGAGAAATTAATGTGAATCCCATTAAAAATATTTTATTTGGTAACAAAAGCTCATGAGGCCTTAAGAAAAAGGCAAGTAATATAGGATTCTTTAAAAATTATTTGTGGAACCTACAAATGTACCTCTGCTATCTGATGAACAAAGAGAGGTAGTTTCCAGAATGGTATAATGCAATCATTAAATTATTATGGGAGACGTCTCTGAAAATTCATTCAATTTAAAAACCACACTGCCTATAAAATCATCTATCACGGAAACTTATAGTTCAAAGAGGTATTAGAGAAAATGGTTTGCAAACCTTTTTGGCCATGGAGTTCTTTAGTCAAAAATCCCACCAAGAAGACTTGTGTAAAACAAATAAAACAGCAGCTCGAATTCAGAGTTGCCCCTCCCCACTAGACCTGCTCACCTCTGCCTGGACCGCTCCTCCCTGGGAGGTGTTAAAGGACATCATTTGGAAGCAGCAGTCCAGGCAAACCCTTCACATCCTCCATGAAGCAACAGACAGTTTCTTTTCTTTTTCTTACTGCTAAGAGAATTTCTTATGTGCACTGCCTAGTAGTTTGTTTACTCATAGAATCTTCATTTAAAGTTAGTCACAAATATAAAATTTTAGAAATAGAAAGGGCCTCAGAGCAGGGCAGGACTTCCCATTCTCAGTCTGGTCTGTTTCTGGACTACTCTGCTCTATTTAAATTGGTTGCTTTTAAACTACTCCTTTTTTTTAGAGGCACTGAAAGAAATGGGGGAAGAGAAATACTGTGTAAAGTACTTTAATATTCCAACTCTCACAACTCTGCAAGATCAATAAAAGTAGACATGTTTTACAGTTGAAGAAAGTGAACTCAGAAACATTCAAACATGCCCAGACCATGTAACTGGCAAGCTGCAGAGGCAGAATTTAAATCCACATTCATCTAACTCCAAAGCCTGTGCTCTTTCCAATGAAGGACTTTACATTTCTGTAGCAGAAATTCCTGGCCATGAAAAGAAAGGAGGAAACTAGGCATAGTGGCACACAACTATAATTCCAGCAGGAGGATCTCAAGGTGGAGGCCAGCCTCCTTAACTTAGCGAGACCCTGACTCAAAAACAACAAATTTTTTTAAAGAGGTGGAGATGTAGTGTAGTGGTAGGGTGCCCCTGAGTTTGAAGAAAGGAAGAGAGGGAGGGAGGGAGGAAGGCAGGGAGGAAGAGATCCATGATGTAAGCAGAAACACCTGTGTATTCTCCAAAATAGGATCCGAGTGGTAGAATCTCCTAAGATGAGCACTCTTGAGTTATCAACATCACTGAAATGGGCTGTGAAGAAGATGGTGACAATACACTAAAAAGAAAAGAAAAAAAAAAAAACAAGGACCATAAGACCAACAAAGCAAAACCCAATTTAAATTAATGAGGCCTACTGATCAATGTAAAGAAGGTTTAATAAACACATACTCAAAGAAATCAACAACGAGAAATGGAATCACTGCTCTTAGTGAAAGCATGAAGACTAACAATGAAAGATAAAAAAATACAAAGTCAGGGGCTTTTAGAAATGCATAAATTATACTCAATTTAAAACAAAAAAATACAAAATAGTAAAATGTCTTTCAAATATCTAACAAAATCCTATAAAAATATTAATTATTGCAAAAAGTCTACCATTTAAAAGAAACAAAACCTCAGTTTTTCAGCCAGTACTGGCGCATGCCTGTAATACCAGTACATGGGAGGCTGAGACAGGAGGGAGGATCACAGGTTCAAGGCTAGACTCAATAACTTAGACCCTCAGCAACTTAGCAAAAACCCTGTTCCAAAAAAAAAAAGGGCTGGGGGTATAACTCAGAGGTAGAATACACCTGGGTTCAATCCTCAGTACCAAATAAATAAATAAACAAATGCAATGTTAAAAATAATATTTTTAAATCTCAGTTTTTCTCTAAAAGACCATTAACCTTGGTTACTTAGAATCTTGAACAGAAAGGAATTCACTATGTAGGCTAAAGTCAAAAATATGAGCCGGGCGTGGTGGCGCATGCCTGTAATCCCAGTACTTGGGAGGCTGAGACCTGAGGATCCGGATTCCCAGCCAGCCTCAGCTACTTAGTGAGGCCCTCCGCAACTTAGCAAGACCCTGTTTCAAAATAAAGAATAAAAATAGGGCTGGGGGTGTAGCTCGGAGGTAAAATGCTCCTGGGTTCAATCCCCAGTACCGCAAAAAAAAAGAAAAAAATGACATTAAACTACTACAAAATCCCACATAACTGATAAGTTTCAGAAGTTATAGGAACAGCACTCCTCCAAGAAGCTAAGTGAGTTAGTGGAATGAAATTAAAAAGGATCCTGAACTGGGTTGCTGAGTTTCGTTCACTCCTAGCATCATTGGAAACACCAGACCACCAGCCAGGGTTGAGCTAGAGGATAAACTTGCCTCTTCCCTCAGTGCCCATTTTACCATATTTTGGAAATAATACTTTTACCTTCAGACACAAGCTCGTTAGTACATTGCAAAATTCTCATGGAACTTACCACCCAGCAGGGGGATCAAATTCTCAAATAAATGGTGATGCTGGAATAAAGGCTATGTGAAGTATGATAGGCCAAACAGTAGTGAAACTAAAATAGAAACATTTTGTTTTTTATTTGGCTTTTGGTTTGTGTGATTACTGAGGCTGAGTATGTGGAGACAGGGGCTAGAGAGAAGACAGTATGTGTGACATCCCATGTCCCTGAGGTGGGTAGGTCTTTGTTAGGCCCAAGGAACTAAAATAAGAGCTTATATTTTATATTTCAAGTTTATATTTATATGAGAGTATGTATTTACATTTGTCATGTTCAAATTTTTATGTTTCAACTGCAGAGAATTAAAATAGAACCACATTCTCTTACAACCATGGAGAGGGAGGATACTAGGCTTTTAGTAATGCTAGTCCATTGCATTTGCATACACACAGTACATACAGTGTACAAATCACTCTCTTTTGATCCTTGTGGCAACCTATGAGAGAGAAAAGGTAGGAATTTCACAGATGAAGAAATGGGTTTGTGCCCAAGGTCAAAAGGCCAGAAAATAAGAGCCCTGGGGTTGTCTGGACATACAGGACATCTTCTACAGTCACTATACACACATCTACACATCCAGCTTCTACATATTATTCAGAAGAAAGACCACAAGAAACTCCATTAAGTGAGTGGCTACATGCCATGGCAGAGTCAGGGCACTATACCCCAGGCTTCCCTCAGCCAACACACTCAGCAAGTGTGACCCCAATAATTATATGTACCTCTCTAATAAGCAACAAGTCAAGAAAAATACACAGCTAATTGTCTTATTTAAAAACAAAAATATTTTCATATAAAATTTTAGAAAAAACATGACACAAAGTTTTGTCCTTACTGATTGCTTAGAGTAGTACTCTAAGACTCAAGTTCTGCCAATAACCATGCCTGTACAATTCTGAGACCGTAATACCAAGCCCCATTCCACACCCCACCTCTGCCCTTTCACTACCACCCTTAACTTTCGCAATGGGACAGCACTACCCCCAGGCACATGGTGCCTTGTTTTGTTGTTGGTGTTGTTGTTGTTGTTTCTTTTTGCATAATCATACCTTGTATTGTATTTTAAATTATTTTCCTTTTATTTCTTCTTCATATTACAATTAGAGAATTATACCGATTCTTTTTAATTGTAAGTAAAATCACCCCATAATTAGATATCTATTATAAAAATATTTAATTAAGGGGGGTTTTGGATGACACAGAATTGAGAATTAATGGAATACATGATCTCAAAAGTTTTTTCCAATTTTATTATTTACTGATTCTATGAATATTTTGCACACTAATATATGAGACAATACTGCTAAAGGGAGTATACATGATAATTTGTGGCCAAGAACAAAAAATGACAAATTGGTTTCTGCATGTGATTAAATAATTAAATTTGTAGAAAAGCAATTATATGTACTACTATATATCAGAACATTGTGTGCTTTACTTTTAAGAAAAAGATAAAAGTGTCAAAAAGAAAATCAATCTATTTACAAGTTCAAAAGGAAGCCCTGCAGTTGGCAAAGATTCAGCCCATACATCCCAGTCAATTCCAAAAATCACATTTTATGAAATGGTCATAACGTGAAATAAATCCTGAATTAATAGATTTAGTATATTCCCCTCTACCTCAAAACAGAGAAATTGGTGATACACATCCAAAACAAATTATCAGAAGTTATTAAAACAGAAAAGTGACGCTTGAGGATCAACTTTCTCAAGGGGGAAGTGGTGAGTGGGAGCTCCGGATATCAAGAGCCCATATTCCTTTACCAAGCTATTCCAAAAGTTACTGTAGACTAGATTATTTATAAAATACATTTTTAAAATTGGTAGAATACCTACTATAGGCCAGGCCCCATATCTATATATGGGATTTCAGCATGATTTCAACATATATGTGCATATACATACATGTATATGTATGTATGTATGTATATGTATATGTAAAAATGTAAACATTTTTATTTTAACAACCCTTCAAAGCAGATATTGTCCACTCATGAGGAACATGAAGTTAAAAGACATTAAATAACTGGGATTTTCAGAAATCAGGACCACGTGGAAGAAAGTCTTTCAAAAATAAAGCCAAAAGCCTGAGTAAGGAAAAAAAAATAGTTGTCAAAGATTATGTAAACTTGACTGTAAGACTCCAGCTAGGATTCAGCTACTGGCTTAATATTATGTATGAAACTATTTTTAAGTATCTTGTTCCTCTATGTGCTAAGCACTTTCACATACATTTTCTTATTGATATTTCCCATATTTTATCTTACTTGACATCATGTTTAAGATATTTAATCTGACAGCCCCCATTAATCCAGTCTATGAAGGAAGAAATGGAAAACAGACCAGTTGTTGTCCAGGGGTAGAGAGTATGTGCATATATAATGGGATAGCACATGGGAGTTTTCTGGAGTGATGGAAATTTGCTATACCCTGATTGTAGTGGGGGAGTTACATGAATCTATACACATAGTGATATTCACGTGTATGCTAAAAGACAAAAAAAAGTCAGTCTAAAAAGTCAGTTAAAAAAGTGATTTAGGTGTATGCTAAAAGAAAAAAAAATCAGTTTAAAAAGTTTAGCTGCATTCCTAACAGCATGATTTCAACATGCTTGGTACAAAATATTCCTCCTGGACTTCATTTTTTTTTTCAATGCCACAGTCACAAAGTATGCTTTCAACTCATAGAAAAAAAAATAATCTTGGGAGGATACCTTTGTCTGCTGATACTTCAAGATTTTTTTATGTAGACTTCAATAAAACAGCTGTAAATTTATCTTTTAAAACACATTAAGTAGTTGTTAGTATAATCACATTAAAATTTTCAAGTTATTATAAAAAAGTTGGACTTTATAAGTTACTATCTTCCAAATTTCTTTATGAGTTCCATGACATGGACGTCTATATTAAGTAACGAGAAAGTCTCTATTAAGTCTCTACTCACAACCATTTTAAACTCAGGAAGGAGAGGGAAAAATTCACTGAATGTCTATGTCCATAGTATGCTAGACATTACTGCATCCTCTTTAAACTGTCTTATTTCAGTAGGCAATTTCACCACCCCTAGGAAGGAGGTATCTTTCCAATTTTACAAAGAAAAAACATGGGGTTCATCAGCTTAAACAAGTAGCCTACAGGTGCTGAACTAATAAGGTGGTAGAGCCAAGATAAGCCACAGCTTTAAATTAAGAGTGAGTTTTAGTGTGTCCTGTAAATAAATTCACAATATGTGAAAAGTTATAAATGAAATTAACATCAATGAGAAATACTGATTTGTCAACTCTAAAAATAGGTAACTGTCAAGTATTTGCTGGGTGATAAAAATTCTTCCACCAGGAAGTCTCAGATTATGTTAGCAAGACAATTTTATGCACTGGATTTAACTAGTAACAAAGAAAGTAAGTTCTTTAGTCTTTATTATTACCAAGAACTGAAAATATTTAGGATTTTAAGTCAAGAACATAACTTATTAGTGACATCCATCACGTAAGTGTTAACTCAAAGATCAGGGATCTATGATATTATGATAGATATATTTTGGGCTTCATCCATAGATCTTGGCTTATAACTCACTCCCCAAGGCAGGCCACAGAAACTAGAATTTCTCTTGCACAAATTGAGTCACAGAAACTCATCTTCTCTCACCTTTCTGCCTTAGGCCTGGCCATAATGAAATTCTCTGACCTACTATCATCCTATAATATGTCTTAAGACCCTCCTCATTCCCAAGGGGTCCTGCCCCATACCCTGGAGGAAAGAATGCTGCACAGAAGAGGACAAGAACCTAAATAAAAGGCTTCCTGGATTTCCCTGCCCAGTCTATTAGCAATCATGTCTACACAATGAAGTATCCACAAAAATCCCAAATGATAGGGTTTGGAGAGTTTCTGGATAGCTAAAAAACTGGAGGCTCCTGGAGGGTGGTACATCCAGAGAGAGCATGAAAGCTCCAAACCTCTTCCCACACCTCACCCTATGCATTTCTTCATTGTATCCTTTGTAATATTCTTCATAATAAGACAATTAATTAAACCCAAGGAGGGGGTTGTAGGAACCCTGATTTATAACCTCTCAATCATAAACACAGGTAAAACAACCTGGGGCTTGCAATTACCATCTGAAGTAAGGGAGGGGACATACAGTCTTAGAGCCTGAGCCCTCAGCCTGTGTGGAATAGGACACCATCTCCACATAGATAGTGTCAGAACCAAAGGGGATTAGAAGACACCTAGCTGAGCTGGCATCTGCTATAGAACTGCTTGCTTGCTAGCGGAGAGAAATCCCCATGCCTTTTGGGGTCACAGAAGTCCTCTGTGTTGAATTTTGTGGTGTAATAGCAGGGGAAAAACAGAAGCTCTGATTTTCTGACACAGTATTCCCCCCAACTCCAAACTTCTTAAGGAATCCAAATCCTAGTACTCCAGGCTATCTACAGTCTGGCCCCAAATTAGGTTCTGAAATTCCCCCTAACTACTCAGCTTCCAAACACTCCATTCTTCCTGTTACCCAAGCTCAACTGGTCCCTCCTAATGTCTAAACATTTGCTCACATAACCCCTTCACCCCACCTAAGGAAACCCATCCTACAGCCCATCCACAAGTCCAGCTTGATTCTCAGTCCCTGCTGCCTCCCATCCTACACTACTAGTACAGACCAGTTCCCTTCTTTCCCCGCAACTCCTATTAAGACTTATTTGTCAATTTATGTACATTAATCTTGTTGCAAATTATCTCGTTTTTTCATGTATCTCATTTCTACAGGACAAGGACCTGTGACATCTGTTCTTCTATCAGCCACATCATCTCACACCTACTGGGTGGCCAGAAAACTTTTTTCCAAGTTTTAGGTTAGAAATTAATTTAAGATGGTTCTTAAATATATGGATTTGATATATATATGCATATATAGATATGCATCTTAATCCAGACACAGCATTAGTTTCCCTTTCAGGAAAAAAAAAGTTTAAAATAAGTTTTTTTTTCCAATTAAAGTCTAGATGATAGCTTCTACACAGAGAAAATCCAATGGCAAATTCCTTTATTTACTTTTGATACCACTCATTAAATTATAAGATGTTTAGTAGTTATTATTTGGCCATACACATTTCTCCCTAGAAATCCAAGAAGATATTCTATATTTTCAAATTTGTGGAATACTACCACAAATGCAATGAATAGGCTGAAATCAGGGCATAAACAACCTAACCAATCAGCGGTAATCATAAAAAAGTATTCATGCTTAGGAAATTAAAAATAAATCTACAAGCAAAATATAAATATAAGCTGGAACTAAGGCTACCTGCTAAGCTAAAAAGAATTCCAGTGGGTTATCCATGCACACACTAGGGTACTAAATCATTAAGATTAAAAAATATAGCAAATCTTAAGATCACTTAGTTTAATGAGGCAATACAACACACTGGCACAGGCTCTGGAGCCAAACTGAAAGACTTGAATTAACTCCATTACTCACTATACTAACTAAGTAGCTTTAAAAGTAAGTAACTTCACCTCACTGTGCCTCCATCAGTAAGAACAGCACCTACCTTAACTATTATTAATATTAAAAAGTTAATGCATGCAAAGTCCTTAGAAGAGTGCCTGGAATATGGTACATGCTCAATAAATACACTATTACACATGGCAAAAATATATTTATTGTTCCAATTAATTTATTTTATCCAATATATACTTTATCCATGGTCAAATAGGAGGTAATATATTTACAGGCACACACACTTAGGTTTACCAGATATGCGCTATTTTTCCTGCCTAGAGGCAGGAACATTTCACTAGGCCCATAGCCACTACACACTTTCTCTCATTTCTCTCCAAACAACATCACTGCTCAAAAAGAAATATAATGTGATTTTAAATCTTCTAGTAGCCACATTTTAAAAAGAAAATAATATACTTAACCTAATACATCTAAAATACTATAATTTCAACACATAATCAATTATAAATGAGATTATATTCATTTTCATACTAAGTTTTTGAAATCCAGTTTGCATATTATACTTAGAACATATTTCAATTTGCACACGTCACATCACAAATACTTAATGTCGTATGAGTCTAGTGTATACCATATTAGCACAGTTAATACACTTGTGCCCACTTCTGTACACTGCATATTGATGACTACAAAATTAAACCTATACAATTTCTGTACTGTGTTAAAATAATATTGTTTAAAAGAAGTAACAAGAATAATATAAGTTCATTACTATAAATATAGGTTCAAAATCTTGGATTTTTCCAACAGAAAGCACTTCAAGAGTCTAGTTTCTTAAAACTCTTTATTTTATAGATGAAGAACCCCAGAGAAGTAAAAAGAACTTAGTATCAGTAAGGTTCTGAGAAAATCTCCATTTTAAGTCTTAGGCCCTCCTATAATGAAACTTATTCCTCTTCCACACCACAATAGCCCCTAAAATAGCTGAAGCCTATGGTCAGACTATACAGGATTGAATCCCAGCTAGGCCACTTAATAACTGTGAAACTCCCGACCTGTTTCTTGTTCAGTCATAAAAATAGGTGTGATAATAGCAGTACCTACACATCGAGAAGTTGTTATTAGTTGGATGAGTTGACACATATAAAGTTCTTAGTACACACATTCTATAAATATTGGTAATTATTAGTTATTAAAAGGAGACTGATAGAGCTAGATTAAGATGCATCTATTTGAATTTAGACACAAATGCTTCATCTGAAATGCAAGAGTGTGACCAGTCTTTTTGAATTATGTTTTTAAAATAATGTGGACTGCTTATATACAAGCAGTCAGAGCTCTGATGGGCTCTCTTCAGGCCAGGCTGAGGCCATGGAGCACTCCCTGTCTTACCCAGACCTCTGACAGGATTACCCTTTCCTTCCTTGACTAGATGAGACATCTGCAGGTTCTTTCCCACTGCATCTTGCCTATGTGGTAAGACGCTGTTAAGCAGCTCTACTTCTTGGTGTGGAAATCCCTCCCTTTCTTCCCCATTGGGTCGAGAAAGGCAAAGATGATAACATTAAATTTGCTTTTATTTTACTCAGTTCTTGGAAGTTGTATTCTCTGCAGGAAAAGAGAAAAACTTGTGCAACCAGAATCACCACTGAGATACAAAATCTGTCTTCAATCAGATTAAGATACTTGCCAAGGTCACAGAGTGAGTTAGTGACACAGTTATGCCTAGATCTATAGTCTCAGTGTTTCCAACTCCAAACTAGAATGAGGTCATTTGATAGCATATCAGTACAAGGGAAGACTGGTCCAGTGGCCAAGAGTGATTACAGATTGAAACAACTTGATGGTTTATTTAATACAAGTTTAGAGTCAATAATTTTAAACAGTATAAGAGAATCTATATAATCTCCTCAGGGTCAAAGGTAAGCTGCCTTTAATGAGTATTATTAATTCCTTAAGGTAAGACAATAATGGTATCCAAAAAAGACAAAGGATAGAATCCAGGATTGTTGAGAATCTAATACAATCTTAGCACTATTACAAAACTCTAAACTCTAAGGCCTAGTATCCAGAAAAAGGGATCTAAATCCATACAGCCTAAGTGGGTGGGATGTAAGTGTACAAAAGAAACAGTTAATAGGTATTAAAAATTACCAAAGAAAAAATTTTAAATAGTATCTAGGAGTCAGAATCTGAAAAAGCAAGATCCAGAGAGATAGCCTAAAACATCCAAGCTGTTGTGAATATAAACCATTAAAAGAAAACAGAAAGCAAGCATGAGTCCAGGGTCAATGCTATCAGGCACTGCAGTGCTGGTGAGGGATGTGGCTGCAAAGTCAGCACATCTCAGTCCCAAATTACTCATTAGTGAGCATGAAGTCAACATTACCTTTTCCCCCAAGTTATAAAAAGATAATAATCTGTTACTTTAGCAGAAAATTATAAAGACTGCACATACATGAGCAGATTTTAATATTAGAGATTGTAAAAACTTACAAGTACTCTGATAAAAATTTACTAATATTCCTAATGATTACTGTGATCCACACTCTCCAGGCCTAACTGGGACATAATTCATGTGCTTTTCGTAATAACTACTAATACACAGCCACAGTGCTAATGAGTACAGTAAGGAAAAGAAGGATTTTTTCCAATAGGTTGATGCAGAAGACTTCTAAAGCTTTGATGGTTTACTTTTCAACAGCTTTATTAAGATATATTTCACATACCATAAAACCTACTCATTTAAAGTATCTAGTTCACCCTCAGCAACTTAGCAAGACCCTGTTTCAAAACAAAAAAATAAAAAGGGCTGGGGTGTAGCTCCAAGGTAGAACACCCCTGGGTTCAATCCTCAGTTCCATAAAAGAAAGTGTTTAATTCAATGGTATATGTTTGTTATATTCAGCATAGTAAGAGAACACCTGTACCCCTCACCTTAGGGCGAGGAGCACTTGTAGACGCCTCTACTTGGCAATTCTTTCTCTAGGCATACACATGGCTTACCCAGTACTGGCCCAAAAGTCACTTTCTCAGAAAGGCCTCCCCAGACTGAGTGCTGTGGTGCACACCTGTGGTTTCAGTTACTCCAGAGACTGAGTCAGGAGGATTAAAAGTTCGAGGCCAGCCTGGGCAACTTAGCAAGACCTTGTCTCAAAAAAAAAAAAAATTAAGGGATGGGGATGTAGTTCAGTGGTAGTATAGCAACAAAAACAACAATAACAACAAAAGGCCTTCCCTGAGTATATAATGTAAAAATGGCCTGCTGCCTTCCTACCCCTCACCCCCACCTTATTTCTCCAGATACTGATCACATTCAGCATTCCAAATGCCTTATTTGTGTGTGTGTGAACTCCAAGTGGCAAAGATTTTTGTCTGTTTTATTTACTGCTGTACCCCCAGGCCCAGCACATGACACTTGTAAAAGTTTAATGTTTGTAGAAGGGAGAAAGGGAGAGAGAAAAACGTGACTTGACCACTACAAATGTCACTACCTTATGTTCACTCTAATTTATTAAATTATGGATTTTCCTGTAACTTTTCTCCTTTAGAATAAAGTCTAATCAGAAAAAATGAAAATAAATGAAGTTAAGCCAATTTAAACCATTGCAGACACCAATATCTATGCTTTAAAGATTTGTTCCCAATTTTTCATTCCTTCCAGTCTTTATGGAGTGCCTTTAGCTGGGTCCCCATGGGGAATACAAATGAAGTATACAACACTTTCCTTCAAAGGCCTACTGTCTATGTGAGGAAGACAAATTGTAGGCATACTTTTTTCTTCTACCTTTGTTTCTGATTTTTTAAAAAAGTGAATAGCAGCCGGGCGTGGTGGCGCACGCTTGTAATCCCAGTACTTTGGGAGGCGGAAACCGGAGGATCCGGGTTCGCGGCCAACCTCAGCGCGCATGCGCGCAATCAATCAATCGATCGAACAATCTCTCTCTCTCTCTCTCTCTCTCCTCTCTCCTCTCTCTCTCTGTCTCTCTCTCTCTCTCTCTCTACCTAGCGAGGCCCTCCGCAACTTCGTGAGACCCAGTTTCAAAAATAAAGCATAAAAAAAATAGGGCCGGGGGCGTAGCGCGGAGGTAGAACGCCCCTGCGTTCAATCCCTGGTACCACAAAAAAAAAAAAAAAAAAAGTGAATAGCAAATACCTTCCATAGAATTTGAAGAGAAAAATGATAATCTAAGTGAAGTAGGTAGTCAAGAACTACCTCCAAGAGGAAGTAGTGTTTAGAGTAAGTTTAACTAAGGTAACATGTAATGGCTAACCCAATAGTTTATTTCTCACATATGTAACGGTCACCGGGTGGGTAGGAGGGCTTAAGTTGGCGAGGCAACCCTCTTCCACAGAGTCATTTGGGGATCTAGGGTGCTTGCATTTGGGGCTCTGCATTCCCCTTGTTCACATCCATCAGGCAAAAAAGGAAAGAACAAAGGAACACAACATAACATTTCCACTCACATTCCATTGGCTAGAACTCAGTGACATGAGAAACAAGGGCAGCTCCATGCTCAGGAAGAAGAGAAAAACGAATTCTGGTGGACAGCTGGTAGCTTCTACCATGAGGAAGATTCGAAATGAGGCATGAAGGATGGATAGAAGGTAACTGGGAAGAAGGGAGCCACATGAAAAAAAATTTTTAAAAGAGCAAAATGCAAGTCAACGCTAAGCAATAGTATTCCAAAGAGTAAGAGGACAAGTCTGGCTATATTCTGGGGAATAGTGAGAAAAGATAAGGTTGGTTAGGTCTATGGTTTCCAAATACTAAACTGAAGACCATTTCCCAGCATGGGTCAAAATTTCTACCAATCCACAAAGAATAATAAATACAAGTTTATAACTTGTTTATAATCTTAAATTATTATATATTTGTAATTCAACCCTTCAATTACTTACATGTTTAATGTCATAAAATAAAATTTTAATTTTTATATTAAAAATCTTTTTAAACATCAGTTAAGGCTATTGGTTAAGGCTGTTTTTTTCTAACCCTTTCCTGACTATAACAAATTCATTCTTTATCCTGTAGGCAATGGAGATTTACTTTCACTTTTCAGTTCATTATATATTTTCAGTGCTTTAGTATTTTCTAATAAGCCTGTATTGCTTTGGAAATTAGAAAAGGCTTAGTCCTAACTAGTCAAAAGAGTTTAAATATAAGAAATAAGAGTTGTCTGAGAATGGACCAAAAAATCTTACTAGCCCACATATATTAACTATATGTCCAAAGACCAAAAGAAAGAATTTGACTGAACCCCAAATCAAGCTCTTATATAAACATGTAACATATATGACAAACATTAAACCCAAAAAGGGAGTTTAAGAAAGCAAGTAATTAATAAGTTAAAAAACAATCAGCTACAGCATTAATCCAAAAGTCCCTTTTCTAAAATAACTACTGTAACCTAAACATGGCATAGTATGTTATTTGTCTAATATCTGCTATAGTTTAGAGGGAAAACTGTATAGTTACCATTAAAAATAGCAATAAAGAAAGTAAAATACTATTTACTAGAAAAATTCAAACATTCAACAATGAGATGAAAATAAGAATTTTATTTGTAATAAAGGAATGTTAAATGTGAACACTAAAAAGAGTGAACATTTAGGAAGTATTTATGACCAATGGAAATATGAGCTTACTAAAGACAGAAAGCTAATTCCTAGCCTCTAACAAAAACCATAGCTCTATAAAACAATCAATTCTTCCATCTTTCCTCCTACATACCACTAAGGGCAAAAATTGAAAAAGATGACACTATACGGCATGCCTCCTTACAAGTGGAGAGAAAAAAAGCTGTCAGAAAAATTAAAACAGTGCAAATTCCATTTACTGGAAACCAAGTGTATTGCTTCAATAAGTTCCAAACATTCATGTAAATGTTAGCCATATATCTTTCCAGTCAGTTTAGAATTATTCAGCTATGGGAAGACCAAATCAAATGAAGCCAGCCAACCATGGAAAACATCTGCTGATAATTTCTACAGCTAATGGTTTCCAATAGTAGTATATATCTCTTATCATAATGCTTTCCATGGAAAATGTTCAAGTATTCATTGGTGAAAGATCAAACTGAGTTACGTGGAATTATTATTTTAAAAAAAACTACAACCACATAGCAGTCTGTTAATGATTGGACAATTTAATTAGGTTCTAAAAAACTTTCTGCTGAAGTGAGAGTTACTGTTTTTTAAAATCCTATACACACATATCATTACATACTAAAAGGCCTGGAAAGCTATTTCTACAAATAAAAGGAATTTGAGGTCACTGAAAATTTACCACACATTTGGAAAAATGAAAATATATTTGATAAATAGTTCAATTTAATGATTTAAAAATGAAATTACTTTTTTAAAAGAATGTCTGGCTTTCATACAAATGTCACATAGTTATGCGCTCTGATCATACCAGTTTTAGTCATATTAAAATTTGATGTCTAAGATTTACAGAATGGATTTTAGCTTCCCCCTAAGCTCTAGAAACTAGAACTGCATTAGGGATTTTATTCTGGACAACACAGCTCTTACAATATTCCAGTGGTATTATCTTAAAATTACAAGAAAATAATATTGGTTAATGGAAAAGTTGAGAATTATATTATATTGAAAAAACACTAAACATTTTAAGTAAGAATGTCAAAACTAGGGTCACAGAGTGCAATGAGTAAATAGGTTTAAAAAAAAAAACCCAAACCAGAATTATTCCCAAAGGAGAGCTGTGTCCTTCAAAATGACTGATTTGGGAAGGTTACAATACTTACTCCAACAATGCTGTCCAAACTTAAAATATTTTTAGAAGTTCCTTTTGGGAAATCCCTACAGAACCTTTACCACATTCTATTGATTATCCTCAATAAATGGTAACAAATCTCCAAACTTGCAAAGTGCAGTTGAGTTTTTGAAGCACTTATAAAGTTACTCAAGGCCTACTATAGAGAATATGATGTATCATCAAGCAAAGTAACCTATATTTGGTCAAAAATAAGATGTAAACATAAGGCAATGAGACTAATTATCCTGGGAAGCAATCCTGGAAAGGTAAAGCCTTCCAAAGTGACCACTCTGAGGTACATTCTCATTTGAGTATCAACATAACTTAATCCTACTACTAAATATCCAGCCCAACACTCTATTTTACCAATGAGTTAAAGTTCCTAAGAGGTGAAAGAATTGCCTCAAATCACTGAACTATTTAGTGGCACACTGGAAACTAAAAGTCAGGTCTAGTAATTCCTAGTTCAACATTTTTTCCAGTATAGTACATTCCTATGGACTTTAAGGCTTGAGAAGAAAAAAGAATCGCCTTTAAAACCCTCTAAAAGGGGCCGGGCGTGGTGGTGCACGCTTGTAATCCCAGTACTTTGGGAGGCGGAGACCGGAGGATCCGGGTTCGTGGCCAGCCTCAGCGCTCGCTCTCTCTCTCTCTCTCTCTCTCTCTCTCTCTCCTTAGTGAGGCCCTCCGCAACTTCGTGAGACCCGGTTTCAAAATAAAGCATAAAAAATAGGGCCGGGGGCGTAGCGCGGAGGTAGAACGCCCCTGCGTTCAATCCCCGGTACCGGAAAAAAATAAAATAAAACCCTCTAAAAGTTTTGAAGGCTGGGATAAAATGCAGAAAAATCAACTAAAAGAATGGATGATATAGAAATTCGTGTTCAAAGTGGTTCGGTCCTAAATTTGGTCTGGTTTACAAAGCCAAATTTCTTATAACTCAACCAAAATGTATGGATTTTTTTCTTATGCAGACATTTTTAAAAAATAAAGCTGTACTGCCCGGTGTGGTGGCGCACACTTGTAATCCTAGTACTTGGGAGGCTGAGACAAGAGGATCGCAGGTTCAAGGACAGCCTCAGCAGTTTAGTGAGACTCTCAGCAACCTAGTGAGACCCTGTTTCCAAATAAGAAATAAAATCAGTCTGGGGGTATAGCTCAGAGGTAGAATGCCTCTGGGTTCAATTCCCAGTACCACACACAAAAAAAATTAATTAAAAAAATAAAGCTGTACTACGGTTTGGATGACTGTCTCCCAAAGGTCCTTCCATAGAAGCTTGAGCTCCAAGATGGCAGTACTGGGAGGTGCTACTGACCTTTAAGAGGTGGCCTAGTGAGAGGTCCTTAGGTCATTGAGGGCGTCCCCTCAAAGGAAACTATGGGGCCTCAGGCTCTTAGTCTCAGTCTGTTCTTTACTCAAGATATAAGTGGTTTGCTCTACCACAGGTTCCCGCCATGATATGCCACCATCACCAAAGGCCCAAATGAGGCCACCCAATGTTGGACTTGAAGATCCAGAACCATGAGCCAAAATAAATTTCTCTTTACTTCATAAGTAGTCTGTCTTGGGTATTTCGTTATAGTGAAGGAAAGCTGACTGACACAATTTGTCATCACTCTTTGATAGCATTTATTGAGTATTTACTATGCCAGACACTTTGCTAGGCACTTCAGTTTGCATGACCTCATTTAATCCTCATAACAACCCTAAAAAGAAGGTAGGCACTTTATGTTCCTATTTCAAAGATAAAGGGACAGATCCAGTAAGGAACTTTTAGTTTTTACCTAATGTCCTTCCTCTGTGCCAGGGGCCCATCAAAACACCACATTACATTTAGTCATCACATCGCCCTCTAGGCTCCTCGTGGCTATGGCGGTTTTCAGACTTCCCTTGGTTTTGATGACCTGGGGAACTGAAAAGCTAAGACCTGACCCTAGGTATGTCTTACTCTAGAGAGGGTACTTCTTAACCATAGTCTTAAATAATTTCCTATAACCCAAACTGCTTGTCCTTAAAATTTAAAAAGGTCTATGTATTGGTCAATGCAGTGAGCCTGAACTGGCAGACGTATCACATTTGGAAAGTAGATCCTATAGTAATACTTTTCCTTCTGATAACTCTCTTACTACATAGTATATTTAAAAAAATAAGTGAATGAGCTGCCATGGTATTTAAGACTAGGTGACTCTAAAATATAATGTGACTTCCAAATACAAGTGAATTTATTGTCAGTGACAGGACCAAGCAAGCTATGTGTTAACTTATTTTTAAGTAGTCATACGTCCTTTCCAACTGTTATGAAAAAAGTTCTTTAAATATTCAAATAATTCCTATGTGCTTTCATTTAATGGCAAGAGTGCTTATAAAATATTATTAGATTTATTATACACATTTTAGGATTAAGTTGTAGCCAGTACTAATTATAACATGCTTGGAAAAAATATCTAACCTACACTGATCAAAATTCTATTTATAAAGGAAAAATCTAAACCACAGAAACAGTGCTTAGTTTAGAACGAGAACATGCACATAACTGCCAAATGCAATCCCTATTTAGATGTCTCTCTTACTGAAAGACTGTAATTACAAAAAACCAAAAAGAATTTCTAAGTGTTTCAAGATGAAATAGTCTTTGCATAATTTTCAAGGCTTATAATTACTTTCCTGAAAAGATAAATACTCCAGGTTTTAATTTATTATAATACTAACTCTATAAGTTAACACAAATTGAACATTCAATTTTATTTAAAATGGAAGCTACCTATGAAATTCAGAATCTCTTAAATTAGCCATCAAATGCTGGTTAAGAAAACTTATCAGGAGTTAAAGGCCAATGCTAACCTCCTACAGTCATTTATGGATAACACAAACTCCTAGGCTTACTGAATGGGGTTTTAAGGCTCCTCATGAGAGTGGGGACAGCAAAGTATCCATTTAAAGTGACTGCCCAGAGAAAGGCATCATAACTACACAATTTTTCTCTACTTCCTTACTTCCCATTTCCTCGTCAGTCAACTAAGTCAGTTTTTTGTCCATTCCAGTGACCACTTTGGCATAGAAGTCCACTGTCAAGTTGCCACATCCAATGTTGTTTCTCTGTACTAATCTCACTCTCTTAGCAGCATTCTACACACATGGCTGATTCTTCCTTGAAGCTAGCGTCTCTGGCATTTGTGATTCCACTCTCTCCAAGTTTCTTCCTACCTCAACGATCCCACTTCTTCTGGTCAACCTGTTTGGCTCTTCCTTCAGTGTACCTCTACCTGCTGAGGCTTCCTACCACTCAGAAATTGGTTATCTTCTCTTCTCTCTATCCTATTCTTCCTCCCTTCTTCTTCTATGGTATCTTTATGCTGATCTTTCTAAAATTGATATCCAACCCAATCCTCTCCTCTGAGCTCCTGACTCAGATTCATCTGCTTACTGGGCACTTGAGTTATAATTGTCCAATAGTTCTATTAAACCCAATACATACAAAATAAATGTGCTGATTTTTCCTCCCTTGCCTATTCCATTGCCCCCAGTCTTTTGATGCAGCACCCACTCGATGCTCTACCAAGGGACCTAGGAGTCAACTTTCATACGTCCTCACTCCCAAAATCCAATAAAATTGCAAGAGGCCTGTCAACTTTATTGCCAAAATAGATCCCAAATCCAATGTTTTCCATTGCCACCACCTTTGTCATAGCAATCATCTTTTGCTTGCACTATTTCTGACTTCTCTTTCATTCTTGGCCAAACCACATACCCAGTCCTTTCTCCATACCGTGGAGAAAGAATCTTAAAATGTGAATCTGATACTATCATTTCCCAATGGAAAGCCTTCAATGGCTTTCCACTGAGCCTGGAGTAGAACTCAAATTCCCACCAAAATTTACAAGTCTTACATGAATTGGCACTCACCTACTTGTCCAAGTGCACTGTCTATCATTCCCCTTCATCTGTTCTCCAGGAAGCCATCCACTACCTTGGGGATGTATACAGGTAGTAAGTGTTGCTTGGAATGGTCTTAGACTTTTTGCTTAACTACCTCCTTTTCTTCCTTAAGGTTTAAGATATCAACTTTTAATGACAACTCCTTAAAGCTTTCACTAAGGCTGACCACTACTTAAAGAAGTTCCCCTCAGTAGTTATTCTTGGCCCCAATCCTGATTGCTTTGTTTACAGGTCTCATTATAGCTTGTTTTCCAAATGTAGAATTTTAGTTCTGCAGTTCTATGGTTGTGAGGGTGATGGTTGATCCAAACTCAGAAAATGCAAATGCAAATGACTTATCTAGAGTCTTTGGAGTTGCAAGACACAAATTCAGACAACACCTATTGGGGATGCTGAGAAAGGCAGGAAAAGTGGGAGCTTATATAGGATATTGAATGTTGAGAAGAAACAAGGGCTGCATGACCAATAGAAAATTTTTATAAAGAATGTATAAACAGAATGGAAAAGTCCATAAAACAGTAACCTCTTGACATGCATCTTGAGCCTCGGGGTACAATGTACCAGCTATTCTGGGGTCCAGATCCCTCGGGCCAGAGGGTGGAAGTAACCGAAGTTCATAGTCTAGGAAGCAGCTGGAGACCTGCATATGCCCTGCTTCCTAGTGGCCTTTCGACTCCATTTGAAAAGCTCTTTCACTGTTGCTTTCATTGTATTTTGCCTTTTATTTTCACAAGGGCAATGTTGTTCACTGTCATATCCTTAGCATAAGACCCAGCATACTTGGAAAGAGCTTAATTTCTACTTGTTGAATGACTTCATATAAAAAGGGGAGAAGGGACTTAGACAAATTGATAATACTTTTTTTTCCCTTTAATTCAAAAGCAGACATAAACCAATGTGGTTCAGTGATCAAAATGTCTTTCAGTTATTGACCCCTTTATTATTTTTTAATTTATATAGTATCCTTTCTATGTGAGAGTAGCAATACAACAAATACAAAAATAACAGAAAAATGGTGTCACCTTACATTCAAAGAATATTTTCTTTCTTTTTTCTTCTATTTTTGGGAAAATACTGGAAAGAGACCAGGGGGGTTCTACTTCCGGGCAATACCCTCAGCCCCATTTTATTTTTTATTTTGAAACAGGGTCTCACTAAGTTGCTAAGACTGACATTAAACTTGTGATCTTCCTGTCTCGGTCTCCCAAGTACTGGGATTACAGGTGTGCACCACCTCGCCCAGCTAGCTAGAGCTTCCAATGTCTTTTAAATTTTTACCTGAACTGGGCCAGGTGTGGTGGCTCTCATCTATAATTCCAGGATTTGGGAGGCTGAGAAAGGAGGATCGCAGGTTTGCAGTCAGCCTCAGCTACTTAGTGAGGCCCTCCACAACTCAGTGAGACCTTGTTTCAAAATAAAGAATAAAAAACAGGGCTGGGGTGTAGCACAGAGATAGAACGCTCCTGGGTTTAATCCCCAGTACCGCAAAAAAAAAAAAATTACCTGAACTGATATTAATATAGGAGGAACGTATTTGTTCCAAGTTACAGATACTATCACTAAAGCTCAGAGAGGTGGACGAGTTGCTTAAAACCACAGATTTTTAGTGGTATAGCTGAGGCTTGAACCTAGTTCTCCTGGCTTCCAATCCAGTCATTCCTTCCTTGTTTTATTTTTTTTTAATATTTTCTTTTTTGTGTGTGATTTGCTTCGGTACATTTTCAGCTTTTTAAAAAACTGAACCATAGAAAAAATTTTTAACTGAACTATACCATAAAATACACAGATCTTAGATATATATATATAGCTTGATGAACTTTACAGTGAGTATACTCAAGGCAAGACTGAGCATTTGCCTGCAACCCAGGAGCCTCCTTTAAGCATGCCCCTTTCCCATCATTAACAATCCCCCATGATAACAATGATTCTGACTTCTATGTCCATAGTTATTCTTACTTGTTTTCTAACTTTATCTAAATGGAATCAGAAAGTATATACTTCCTGTATCTGATTTCTTTGACTCAGCATATGTCTGTGAGATTCATCCTTATAAACAAGTGAAGCCAGGGTTTGTTCTTTTTCATTACTATGCAGTATTTCACTACAGAAATATACCAAAGTTTATTTATCTATTCTACTTGATATCTTTTTTTTTTTTTGCAGTACTGGGGATTGAACCCAGGGGCATTCTACCTCCGAGCTACACCCCCAACCCTATTTTTTATTCTTTATTGTGAAACAGGGTCTCACTAAGTTGTGAAGGGCCTCACTAAGTAGCTGAAGCTGGCCATGAACCCGGATCCTCCTGTGTCAGCCTCCCAAGTACTGGGATTACTGGGATTACAAGCATGTGCCACCACGCCCGATTTACTTGATATCTTTCTACTTGATATCTGTGTTTACCAGTTCTACTTGATATCTTTCAGATATTAACTACATGAATAATGCTGTTATGAACATTCCTATTTTTCAGAAAAAAACAAAGGCCCAGAATGGGACTTAGTCAAAGAAACATGACTGGGCAACCAAACTGGATCCCAAGGAGCCTGATTTCCCCCTTACTATGTGATACAAGTCATAAAGTCTATGAATCTTAACATAAAGGTTTTTGAAATTCTTACATAATATACTATGCCCAATACTACTATAGTTTTTACTTACCAAAGTTACTTAATTACAAACTTTAAATCTCCCCTAACTTGTGGAATTCAATGAGATTGTGATGTTTGGGGTGCAGATATTTTTATAATATCACTATTCCAAGGACACTTGCCCAATTTAGAGTCAAATAAAATTTTGATTCCCAAATTAGAATTCCAATATCAAATATAAACAGAGACAATAGTCTTAACTCATGAACAGGTAGCATTCTAAAACTCTGCATTTCTAAGTCAGTTGTTTGGAATTCAGAATGCATTTTCTCATAGAAATTACATGATATATAGTGACCAACCTACAAAAGCCAACTTCACTCAAATGTACCTGAAAATAGCACTAATAACATAGTCTTTAACCACTGTGAATAAAAACCTAACTTGGAATTATGTTTTACAAAACTTTCTACTAACTTCAATCTCTTTTGTTAATTTTCACAAACTGTGGGAGGCCCTGTCCTAACTCCCTGACTTTTCTTCCAAATGCTTCTGTGACTGGATTATGTCTATTTTTTTAATCCCTCACCAACATTCTTTGTTCCCAGATCCTAGGCCACATAATTCAGACCACAACTTATTCCTTAATTCGTATCCCTTAAATAACCTTTGACATTTTTCACTGCTAGAAAAACCTTTGAGAGAAAAGACAGAGAAATAAAAACAAATAAGAAAAAGATTATAAAGTCACAACAAATCTTTAAAAGAAGTTGTTATGTTTACACGAAAAGGTACACAGGGTCAGATGGGATTTTTCTAGGCTTCTACTTTCATTGAAATGTTCTTCTCTAAAGCCCTACTCAATCCTTCTATACTTTAAATTGTAGGCTGGACATTTCCGAGTATCTCTCCTTCCTTTTGGAAGGCTTCCTATTTAATTCCTTCTCATATTCCCTCTCATTTCTCACTTATACCCTAAATGCAAAGATAATGGGACATATTAATAACAAATCTCAGGTACGCACAGAACTGCAAAGAGAGAGATGGAGCCTATGGGGAAGACAGGCCATTAAGGTCACCATTAGTCTATAATTTAGTTGTATACAAGTTAGCAACTATATATAAATGTTTTAGAACAAAGAAATAGTTTAATTCATGGAGACCTAACAAGATTCCAGAAATGAGAAAAGTCTATTATGGTTTAGATGTAGAATGTCCCAGGAAAAGCTTATATATACTGGCAATGAAAAACTGTTCAGAGGTGAAATAACTGAATCAGGGCTCTAATTTCATCAGTGGATAAATCTACTGACAGATTAGTAATTTGAATGGGTTTACTGTGTAGTAACTCTAGGCAGGGGGAATGACTGAAGGAGTCAGGTCACTGGAGGTGTGGCCTTGAGGACTACATTTGTCCCCAGCCATTTCCTGTCCCACTTTCTGCTTTCAGGGCTGCCATGAGATGACAGCAGTGTTCCTCCACCATGCCGTACCACCAGTTTCAGTTTTGGAGCCAGCCAACTATGGACTAAACCTCTAAAACTATGAACCAAATAAACCTTTCTTCATCTAAATTATGCTTTTCAGGTATTTTGGTGGAAGTGACAAAAAAGCAGCCCAATACATCTATGTCATGTGTCATAATACATATCCCTGTGTTCTTTAAGGCTCACCTTACCTTTCCAATAAATAGACTGAAGATGTATCCTAAATTGTCTCCATATGACAAATACTAACCTGAGTATGCCACAAATAAGTACAACCCAGGATATCAAGTGAGCTCTACTTTGATAAAATGAATTTCCCTACAAATGGAGAAATCAACTTCTATTTAGTCTCAGAATGAAAATTAAAAGGACAAGAGCTATCAGAGCCTTAAAAGTCAATGAAGAAGATGGTAAATGGCTCTAAAAGCCAAAAGAAATGTAAAAGTCATAAATGCCCTTGAAGGATTGGTAGGCACTGGAATAAGCAGCTGATTCTTCCAGATCGCAAAGAATGAACATTTCAAACAAAATAATGTAAGAAGTTGGGTTCATTTGTTAAATAAATATGTAAAATAAGCCTGTAGGCTGAAAATTAAAATGAACTATAATATTCAGATACAAATTATTAACAATTTATTAGCTTCTATGATTGAAGTTAATAAGAAATCCCAAACTTAAGGGTAGCAATGTAAGGATTATGTGTCCAAAAGTAATCTGAGCTAACATGATACAGACAACTAACCCATCAGAGAGCTATCAACATGTAAACGATTAAAAACCACCTTAACCTACTGTGTTACTCAGCTTTCCATGGCTGTAACAAAATACCTAACATAAACTATTTAAGAAGAGGACAGATTTATTTGAGTTCATGGTTTCAGAGGTTTCAGTCCCCGGTCAGCTGGCTCCATTACTTTGATGCCTGTGATGAGGCAGAACATCGCGACAGGGAAGGTGTGGCAAAGCAAACTGCTCACCTCATGGCATCCAGGAAGGAGAGAGGAAAGGAGGAAGGAAGAAGGAGAGAGGAAAGGGATGGAAAGACAGAGAAGAGGGGTCAGGGACAGGATGTATCCTGTAAGGACACCTGCTCCCAATGACCTGCTTCCTCCAACTACACCTCACCTCCTGAAGTTTCCTCCCAATGTTGCCACCAGCTGGGGACCAAACCTCACCATATGGGCCTTTGGGGGACATTCCAGATACAATCTATAACAGCTACCCACCATTATTTTACATAGGTTGGCCCTGGTTCTAGCACTTACTGTGTGACCTTCGGCAAATTAACTTCTCTGGGTCTCAATTTTCCACACTAGCAAAGTAGTACTAAAAATGATACCTACTTAAGGATTATTTTGATAATTAACATAACAAGGCAAACTGTTTTGAGAAACTGGAGGAACAGAGTAAATGTTCAATGAAGGTTGACTACTATTATTTTCTCCACCCTGATGCATAAGTTACTTGAAGTCACATCCATGACTTATACTACCTTTGAAACCTTCACAACCCGGAGGACAGTGCTACACATGGAGTGAATGTTCAACAGTTATTGGCTGAAGACTAATGTTCGAAATGGGATCTAGAACCTTGAAGCTGAAAGAGATTTTAGAAATCATCTGGTACACTTTCACTTAATTCAACAATAAGATTCAATGGGGATTCTCAAATCTTCACTTGAAAACATCCAGGGACAAACTTGTCATTTCACCAAAGTATGTAGGAATAATTCTAATTACTAGAACATTCCTTTTGAAGATTTCATTGTACTGATTACTGTCTCTCAAAAGTGTTTCTGAAAGGCTGCATTCACTAGAGGGCATCAGATATCTAGAGAAATCGTATCACAAATAACCATTAAAAGAAGAGAATTCTTCAACATTTATTCTAACAAAGAAATACTGTGCCTAGTTATATAAAACATGTATGTTAACTTAAAAATTATCTGATTTAACAAACACTAAAATATTCAGGAGTAATTAAAATAAGGATTCTAATGAGTTAGGTCATAAAATCCTAAGGATGCATGTCCAGATGCACAGGTAGGTAATCCAGATAATTATAAGGTCTGGGTTCTTTTGAACCCCACTACATACCCTTCCAATAATCTTGTGCAATTTTAATACGTTTATAAAAGAACATACAAAATTAGATTGCATTCGTTATTATTCCTTTTCAGTTAGACTCCAAGAAAACTACCAGCTATTTAAAAAAAAAAATGCCAAAGAGAAAATCACCAGTACATATAAGACTAGCAAGAAAAATCCAAGCCTGGATCTGTGTATAATCAATTACTTAAAATCAAATTATTTTAAAATGTTTATTCATTTACAAGGTAATAGTACAACTAGAAAAGTTCATCAGGCTTCAAGATAGTCCAGAAGAACAGCACTCAAATAACCTCTAACTCCCAACCACTACAATTTACAGTAACATGAGAGAAAAACAAGACGGAAAACCAGGTGCCATTTATAGTACATTCACTTCATCAGATTCCATTCTATGGGTGCTATTTTTCAAATCTGTACACTGTAGGTAACTAAGAAAAATGCAAATTCTATCCTGCCAAGTAGAAGATTCAACTGGCCTCTCAGGCTCTCCCCAGTTCCTCCTCCCTTCACCCCAAAAAACTTGTCTCCATGTGCAATCCACTTCAACATTCCTTTACACATAAATCTGTGGGTTATTTTACTTTTCATTTAAACAAGTTATCCCATTTGCCTGATTCCCTTTTTGACTGAGTTAAATAAAATCCTTAATACATGTTTATTTTATATCTACATACATCTTTTTTTTCTTTTTTTTTTTTTTTTTTTTTTTGCTACTGGGGATTTAATCCAGGGGCATTCCGCCTCTGAACTACATCCCCAGCCCTATTTTATTTTGAAACACAGTCTCACTAAAATGCTGAGGCTGGCCTCAAACTCATGATCCTCCTGTCTCAGCTTTCCAAGTACTGAAATTATAGGTGTGCGCGACCGCGCCTGGTTTCATTATATTATCTTTAAACAACTTTCTCACTATCAATAAAACATTGTTTGAGCTGGGCATGGTGGCACACACTTGTAATCCCAGTACTTGGGAGGCCGAGACAGGAGGATTGCAGGTTCGCAGCCAGTCTCAGCTATTTAGTGAGGCCCTCTGCAACTTAGTGAGACCCTGTTTCAAAATAAAGAATAAAAAATAGGGCTGGGGTTGTAGCTGGGAGGTAGAATGCCCCTGGGTTCAATCCCCTGTACAAAAAAAACAAAAAACATTGTTTGGTATTTAGATATCAACACAAAAACATTCTCCAAACACTGAATGTAAATTGGACTGGAAAGGTCCACCTCCCGGTGTAAATTAATAAACAATTCTTTGGCTTTTGAAAAAAATGAACTCCTTATGAATTTGGTTGGTATGCATTAAGTCCTGAGCACTGAATGAAGTAAGGAAATTCAGTTTCAGAACCTGCAAAGCCAGCATTCAGATAGTGAATAATGGTGAAAACAATGAATTCCTAGTGACAACAACGATCCATTGCCCACTCATCTTCACTGTATATTTAAGATTCACTTTAACAGTCAAACCAACTGAGGAAAATGGTCAATCCAATACCACAACTCACTTCAAAAGATAAAAATAAAAGTTTTATAAGGTTCTCAAAATGTCTCATTCCATTGAATTCATCTATGTTCATCTATCCATCCACAAAACAGGTAAATTTTTATTCCACCAATGATAATATCAACACACAAGTCTTTGTTTAATTTTATAAAGTATCAAGAGTACACTTATGGAAGATTGCAAAAGAAGTAAAGGGATAAGAAATGTGTTGATAACAGAGTTAAAGAGGATGTTTCAGATACAGGTTACCCAAATGGAGAACAGGGTGGCATCTAAACCCACCAAGTTCTTCTCTATCTGCTTTCTTTATCCCAAAGACTAACTTTAAAATTAAAAAAAACTTAATAGATCTCAACACCTTTTACTGACAAGAGTTACACACAACCTGCCCTCTTTGTTCAGAACTGTCTCACATATATAAGTATACATGTTTCTCAGACATATACAACATATATTTCTATAACATTTATAGACATATATAACTGTCTCTCATATTCTAAATTAGCAATCAGAAATACCCAGTCCAGGAAAACTATTTTCTTTTGTATGTATCTTTATACTCTTAATGGTGCATTATAATTATATATCATAGTGAGGTTCAAAGTAATACAATATACCCAGCACTTGTTTTTCCCTCTAATCCCGCCTCACTCCCCCCACCTACATCCCTGTACATGTTAGTGAGAATGGTAGTGATGCCTTCATATATGGACATAGCATTATTTGAACTGCTTCCTTCATCAAGCCTCCTTTTTCCCCTTCCCCTCCTCCCTTGCCTAATCCCCTTCGACTATTCACTGTTCTCTCTCCTCATTTATCCAAACTCCCTTTTGTTTCCTATTTTCTCTCTAGCTCCTACATATTAGAGAAAACATACGACCCTTGACTTTCTGAGACTGGCTAATTTCAGCATAATATAGGTATATGACCCAGCTATACCACTCTTCGGTATCTTTCCAAAAGAATTAAACTCAGACTACTATAGTGATACCATGCATATCCATGTTTATAGCAGTACAATTTACAATAGCCAAATTATGGAACCAACCTAGGTTTCCATATGGAAGCAACCAACAGATAAACGGATAAAGAAAATGTGGTATATACATACAATGGAATTTTACTCAACCACAAAAAAAGATTAAAATTATATCATTTGCAGGAAAATGGATGGAACTAGAGAATATTATGCTAAATGAGATCAGTCTCAGAAAGTCAAGGGTGGTATGTTTTCTCTCATAACTGGAAGCTAGAGAACAAATAGAAAACAAAAAGGACTTCAGATTAATGAGGAGAGAGACTGGTAGGATAGTGGAAGGGGGTTGGGGGAGGGAGATCGGGAAGGTAAAAACAAGGCTTGAGCCAGGCATGGTGGCGCACGCTTGTAATCCTAGTACTTTGGGAGGCAGAGACCAGAGGATCCGGGTTCCCGGCCAGCCTCAGCACTCTCTCTCTCTCTCTCTCCCTGTCTCTCTCTCTCTCTCTCTCCCTGTCTCTCTCTCTCTCTCTACTTAGTGAG